>CACVCL010022733.1:0-33332 GCA_902729485.2 Mus minutoides
TTTTTTTTTTTTTTTTTACATTGGCTGTAAGAAAATGAGCCATCCTGTAGCTTTCTCAAACACATTATTTTGGTTAATGCTTTCACTATTCCCATCACTCCATACCCTGCTCAAACTTGTCTTCAGTTTTCTCTCTGTCTCTCTCTCTCTCTGTCTCTCTCTCTCTCTGTCTCTGTCTCTCTCTCTCTCTCCTCTGATTTCACTTATCCATGCTCTCTAAATGCATCCTTCTTAGTCTGTTAGTTCCTGGGCTTTGACATGTACTCCAGGTTAAGCACACACACACACACACACACACACACACACACACACACACACACACCTGAAAGGTGAACCCATACTTGAGACAGAACACGCAGCATTTTCTTCTGAGGACCTCAGCAGATGTGACATTTCACGAGTTAATTTTCTAAATCCTATTATCCTAACATTACGCCTGAATATGTCTTAACAATCCTCTGAGGGGAAGAGGTCTTTGTACAGCAAGGTATTCACATGTCAATCCCAGGACACTTCATAGATTTGCCTCAGTGTTTCCTAGATATTATTAAGACAGTTAATGCTGCTGATTTAATTGTTTGGGTCTATTATGTTTCAATTAATTGCCACTTTTTTTCATTTATAAGACACATTTTTTTTTAAAGCAAATTGACTCTAGTATACAATTCCTTGACTTCCTTTCTAAGTGTGCCCCTCAGGGTTGATTAGCTGTCATAAATTGCAGCTTTATGTTTATTACTGTAAAATTTAGGGGAGATTTGCTCCATTTCCTTAAGTACATCATTTTATACATGGATTTCTCTCTCTTGGTGCTCTGATTTCACAGAAGATCAGCTGCTTGACAGTACTCCTCAGTCTAACACTGCCTACCTGTCTTTTTGTCTCTGGATTTTCTTGTTTCTTTCTCCCCCCGTCCCCAGGCTTCTATTTGAAAGTGTATAATGAATTCTCCTCAACTTGATTGATTCTGATTCTCCAATGCTAAATTTACTTTGATGCTTATCTAATATACTTGGCTTACCTATATCAATATAAATTTTAATACTCAAACTCCTATTTGATTTTTAAAGTTTCCATTTCTGGCAAGAGTAAGTCATTGCCTGTTAAATTTATTTGTAAACATGGCTACAGTGATACTACACATGTGGTTTTGTATAAGCGCCATCTTTTCTCTTAACAACATGCCACATTCTTCTAGCTTTTATTTTGGAAAGAGAGGTTTCTCATCAGCTTTACTTACATGTACAGTGCCATTTATATAATATTATAATAAACAAAATACATTATGTATGATCAATAATCAATAATAACTATAATATAAAAGTAAAATACAATATATTGAAGCAGAACATGAATTGGTTTCATTCATTTTTCTAAGTGTATCAGCTCTCTCTTTTGTGGCCCTTTGGTGAAAAGAATCAACTTCAGAGCTCTCCAGTGAACCTGAGCAGGGCTGCATTAGTCCAGTCAGCTCCTCTGTTGTACAGCATCTTCTTGACAAGGTATTTTGAGGAAACGAGTTTGACCAAGTCTATATATGGGTGTGACTTAAAGATGTTTCAAACTCCAGAAACCTAATTATGCTGGTTTGAATGACAATGGCCTCATAGGCTCATGCAGTTGCATGCCTGGTCCATATTTGGTAAACTAGAAGAACGTGGAGGTATAGCCTTGCTGGAGTAGGCGAGGACTTGTCAAAGAGAGGTGTGTCATTGAGGATGAGCACTGAGGTTTTAAAAGCCCATCCTAGGCTCACTGCCTGCTGCCTGCAGATCAGATTGTAAATCTCTCAGCTACTGTATAAATGTGATACTTATCTGCATGCTGCCATGATAGTAATATACTAACCCATTAAACTTCCAATTAACTGCTTTCTCTTATAGAATTGCCATGGTCAAGGCATCACTTCACAGCAATAGAACAGTAACCAAGACAATAATCAAATGATAATTTTATGTTTGAAGCCCTTAATTATCAGAGAAATGCAAATCAAAACAACCCTGAGATTCCACCTCACACCAGTCAAAATGGCTAAGATAAAAAATTCAGGTGACAGCAGATGCTGGCGAGGATGTGAAGAAAGAGGAACACTCCTTCATTGCTGGTGGGATTGCAAGCTGGTACAACCACTGTGGAAATCAGTCTGGCGGTTTATCAGAAAACTGGACATAGTACTACCAGAAGATCCAGCAATACCTCTACTGGGCATATACCCAGAAGATATTCCAATTGGTAACAAGGACACATGCTCCACTATGTTCATAGCAGCCTTATTTATAATAGCCAGAAGCTGGAAAGAACCCAGATGTCCCTCAACAGACGAATGGATACAGAAAATGTGTTATATTTACACAATGGAGTACTACTCAGCTATTAAAAACAATGAATTTATGAAATTCTTGAGTAAATGGATGTATCTGGAGGATATCATCCTGAGTGAGGTAACCCAATCACAAAAGAAGTCACTTAATATGTACTCACTGATAAGCAGGGTAGGGGAGCAGGGCAGGGTGGGTATAGGGGACTTTTGGATAACACTTGAAATGTAAATGAAGAATTTCTCTAATAAAAAAATGATAATTTTAAAACAAGGAAATAGACAAATGGCATAGAATCTACTCTAATACAAGTGTAGTTAACTGGAACTGAAGTCTGTAGGTGAAAAATCAGAGATATGTGTGATATCTTGGTATTTTTGTCACAATTTTCTTGTAGAAAAAAATCAAAAGGGGATCATACATATTTTAATATACACCATAACATAAAAACTTACAGAAATCATGACATAGAGTAATGTATATCGTGAATAAAGAAGATTAACATATGCAGAGTCAGATAACATTATGGTCCTGAATCTGAGAGCTTTAAATTCTATAAATTTAAGGAGAATATCTATATTCTAGCATGGGACAGAATTTTTTTTTTGGAGACCCTCTTTTTTTCCTGTCAAAATCTCAATTTAACCCACATCATGATACCTAATTAGCTTTTACTAAATTCAGTTGACTGCAATTACTAATCATCATTGAAAAACACTATTATAGCAACATCTAGTCTGTTATTTGACCAAACAACTGACATTTGTAATCTGGAAACGTTGACACATATAATTAACCAGTCCAGCTGCAGTGTCAATTTGAATTGTCCAGCAGGAGTAGCATCCAACAATTAAAGGGAAGTGATGAATTTGTAAGTGGCTTTCATGATGCCATCATGAGGAATAATCACATAGTATAAAGGTTGTCACACATGGAATTTAGTACAGTGGGGCTTCCTGATGTCAGCATGCAGCATTGTGATGTCACAGCACGGCCTTGAGAAGGCACAAGCTAGCAATGTGATCTCAGGCTTCACGTTCATAATGTTACAACTTAGAATTGGGACATCACAGCTCAGTGTAGACCTGAGATAGTGGAGCACTGCCATATCTGGATGGAGTGTTATCATAGCACCAAGTACACTGTCAGGGCACAATGAGTCATTGTGATATTACTCTTATCATTGTGATGTGCAGTAGCACACTATTATGTCCCAACTACCCAGGATATTGATGGATATTTTAACTTTGTTGTTTTTTCTCTTGAGAATTTCATACATGTACCTTGCCAACTTCCTGTTTTGTTGGCTTATTTGTTTTATAATAAAGTCCAGTTGGTGATGGCAGACAATGGGTACCTGTGTGGAACCTTCTAATGTACCACAGGTGACCTCTCCAATTTCCTTCTGGTCATTGTGTTTAATCATAGCAATAGAAAGTCTAACTATGGAAGTCTAAGCCTTCCACCATATATTCCCAAGATCCTTTCTGTTTAAGCCTTTCCACCCTGACTATTCAATCTCCTCACTCTCATATTATCTATTGTCTACTCTGTCCCTTCCTTAAAGTACCCTGCCACAACCCCTTTTAAATTCCTTGACTTCTACTTGAACTCCAAGTTAAATATACAAAATGAAAGATTTGAAGCGAGTATCCACATATGGGAGAAAGTACAGAATTTGTGGGCCTTAGTCACACTTTCCATCCAGAAGACTGGCCATCATATAAAGCAGTGAGAAATTTATGTATACAAAACTGTCAAAGAAGAAAATCAGCAAAAGTGATTTCAACAGTAGTTACATGAATACGGGAATAATCACATTACTTAACTTTGGTTTTTGTTTCACTTTGTGTGTGTTTATTATGGTTTTATAAAATATTTGAAAATTTTCTTTATAGACCCACTGAGAAATTATAATAGCGCGTATCTGGCAGTGATAATTGTGGTTTTTACACCATCAGTTCTAAGCAATGCTAATACCCACGTTGTTGAGCATGTATAACTTTTGAACATTGTTCTAAGTCTTGGTTGGTACCCTTATAACTATATTATTTTCATTATCCTCCTTTGGCTTTTGTTATACATTATTAAGTGTTTTCATCTCCATATTAAGATAAGTATTTTTCCAGAGTTTAATTTTTATATAGTTCAAGGACAGCTAGGTTAATTTTTTTAATTTAATTTTTTAAAAACTAATTTATTTTTTACACTCCATATTTTATTCCCCCCAGACCCACCCTCCAACTGTTTCACACCCCTTACCTCCTCTCCACCTCTTTTCTCCACGTGGATGTCCCCAGCCCCTACTGCACCTGACCCCTAAACTCCCTGGGGCCTCCAGTCTCTTGAGGGTTAGGTGCATCATCTCTGAATGAACACAGACCCGGAAGTCCTCAACTGAATTGTGTTGGGGGTCTCATATCAGCTGGTGTTTGGTGGTCATATTATGCTGTTTGGTGGTCCAGTGTTTGGAAGATCTCAGGGGGTCCAGATTAATTAAGACTGCTGGTCTTCCTACAGGATTGCCCTTCTCTTCAGATTCTATCAGCCTTCTCTGATTCAACAACAGGGGTCAGCTGCTTCTGTCCATTGATTGGGTACAAATATCTGCATCTGACTCTTTCAGCTGCTTGTTGGGTCTTTCCTGGGACAGTAATGATAGGTCCCTTTTTGTGAGTGCTCCATAGCCTCAGTAATATTGTCAGGCCTTGGGACCTACCTGTGAGCTGGATCCCACTTTGGGCCTGTCGCTGGACCTTCTTTTCCTCAGACTCCTCTCCAAATCCATCCCTGTAATTCCTTCAGACTGGAACAATTATGGGTCAGAGTTGTGACCATGGGATAGCAACACCATCCCTCACTTGATGTCCTGTCTTCCTGCTGGAGGTGGGCTTTGTAAGTTCCCTTTCTCTACTGTAGGGCATTTCATCTAAGGTCCCTCCCGTTGATTCCTGAGAGTGTCTCACCTCCCAGGTCTCTGGTGCATTCTGGAAGGTCCCCACAACTTCATATTTCCTGAAGTTGCCTTTTTCCATTCTTTCTGCTAGCCCTCAGGGCTTCAGTCCTTTTCCCTCACCCAATACCAGATCAGGTCCCCCCTTTACCTTCTCCCTGCCAAGTCCACTTTCCCTACCAGGTTCCTCCCTCCCTCCCCACTTGTGATTGCTTTCTTCTCTCTCCGAAGTAGGACTGAGGCATCCTCACTTGGGCACTTCAGCTTGTTGACCTTTTTGAGTTCTGTGATATGTATCTTGGTATTCTGTACTTTTTATTTTTATTTTTTGGCTAATATCCACTTATGAGTGAGTACATACCATGCATGTCCATTTGAGTCTGAGTTACCTCACTCAGGATAATATTTTCTAGTTCCATCTATTTGTCTGCAAAACTCAGGATGTCCTCATTCTTAATAGCTGAGGAGTATTCCATTGTGGAAGTTTTAAAGACATAACTTCCTGGTCTTCTTCATTTGCAACTGCACAATGAGAAATATTCTGAGTATTTCAAATTACTAGATCAGTGTTTTCTTCTGAACCATGTGTAAGTATATATGTTCTTCCTAAAAGCCCATTAACTTACAGTCTAGAATAGAATAATAACAATTATTCCTATACTTCAGCTTTATGGTTATCAAAATCATATGACAAAATGCCAGTCTTCTTCATATCTATACCATGAATTTCTTGTTATATAATCACACAGTCATTAAACATAATCTTACTACCTTTTCCTTAACCACAAAAGACACCCTCTAATTATTTCTTTGCGGAAATACATTGTTTTCAACATTACAGTTCTAATCACAAGTAGTAGGCAGGTGTCTTTCTTTTTAAATAATTGATTTTTTTGAACACATTTAAATGTTGAAAGTCAACCAGGTGCATCATAACTGTTTTTAGCGATCCCCTGAGGTAATGTCTAGAATTTGATATATTTTGTAAGTTTGACAAAATGCAATTTTCATCGACATAAAAATATTTAGAAGATGTCCATAGAGATAGTGTATCATTATAACTGAATAAATATTGCAACATATATCAGAAAAATGCTGTTTGCATTTTCTTTTTAAAGACAGGGTCTAATATATCCAAGGCAGGTCTCATATTCTCCATCCTAAAGATAATCCTGAACTTCTGGTCTGTGTGTTTGGGATTATAGGTGTAGGTGTATGCCACCAAACCTCGTTAATGTGGTGCTCCAGATTAAACACAAGACTTTCTGCTTGTGAGACATTCATTCTACCAAGTAAGCTTTGTTCTCAGCCCTACGGGTACATTTTTGATAGCTGATTTTTAAATGCTTGTTTCTACAATGACAAAACTTAATTTCTGTCTTTCAGTCTTACTTACAAATTGAATTAACAATGGTGAAGAAATCTGAGACAGATGGCAGTACAAGTGCTGTCAGCACAAAATATTCTTCCTATGATTTCATTTCTGTCCAAGATTTCATTTTTGATTGTATATATTATTTTTGAGCTTCTAATATAATTACATCATTCCTTACTTCCAAATTCCAAACAGGAATATTGTGGAAGAGGATGCAGAAAGATTGTAAGCACCAAGGATAAGGCCATTTGAATATGAGACCTGCCTTGGATATATTAGACCCTGTCTTTAAAAAGAAAATGCAAACAGCATTTTTCTGATATATGTTGCAATATTTATTCAGTTATAATGATACACTATCTCTATGGACATCTTCTAAATATTTTTATGTCGATGAAAATTGCATTTTGTCAAACCCTTACTTATTTCAAAAAAATTGGCATCTCCTATTCATGGCATCATGAATATATACATATAAGAACAATACACATACATATATAAATAATTTTAGGTAAATATATATATATATTTGTTACGTGTTACTTGTGTGGATATTTTCACAGCTGACCATTTGGTATTGAATAACCAGTTGTTGTGTTCTTCTCTATGGAAGACTGTTTCTCATTCTCTCAGTATTCTTAGTTGCTTGCAGTTCTTCGTGTAGTGTTGAAGCCTGTAGTCTCTACCCTATTCACTTTGGCATGTCTATTGTTCTTGTCCTTGTTCAGCTCATGTTAGGGCAGCCATGTTGGTGAGTCTGTATGTGTCTTCTGATATTATTAAAAGGCACAGTATCACAACAAATGGCCTTATCCTTGGTGCTTACAATCTTTCTGCATCCTCTTCCACAATATTCCTGTATATATTCTTCATATATTCTTTCCCAACTCATCTAGATTGAGTGTGCCTAAAATAAACAAAAACTGAAGCCAGTTTTATAAACGTTATGCCTATATTTTCTAAAATAATCAAGCACATGGGTCCCGTTCAAGTATATGTTTTTATTACGACTGCTATGTGTTTGAAATCATTTGGAGGTCACAGGTTTAACTATTAACACAGTGATTCTAATTCAGAGAGTGGACAAGTAGACATAATATTGCTCAGCCATTTATATTTCCTGTCCTGTTTGTTAAACTATTATAACTGCTGTTTTGCTGACCTGCCTTGTAACATTAATTAGTATCACACCTGCCTCTGTCCTGTGAAGAATTTTCTACTTAATTAAAAAATTTACAGCACTTGCTTTCTAAAATCCTCTCCTTAACTTTTGTACCATCACAGTCTCTTGATTTTTTTCTGCTTCTATATTCCTTGTTATACCTTCTTTTCCATTTATACCTATTTAATGTCTCTCTGTATGAGCATGCTTCATAGCATATGAAGGACAGAGGACATTATGCAGGCATTTGTTGGCTTCTTCCATCTAGGATGTACTGGAGTTCAGGTAATGAGCTTGATGTTCAGGCTCCACTCAACCATCTTGGAGGGTCCTGTTTTGTGTTTTCATGCAAACTCTTTGTATTTTTCTTCATTTACATGTTTTTATCTAGACAGTATATTATGTGGATCTTTCTTGGTCTTTCACAAGAACTGAGGGGTATTCAAACCACTGTAAATGCATCGACCTAGGAACCAACATTTTGTAATTAAAATGACCTTTCCTCATTTTCCTCCTGTCTTAGTATATTAAACCATCACAGATTTTCCAGAGCTTTCGACAGAACATGACTCTTATCTTCTTGTTCTCGCTGAAGTGTTAGTTAAGAGTGCTCCCAACAGTTAAACTGGTTAGCTTTGTCAATTTATTGCAAACTTGGACCTCAACTAAGGATCTACTTCCATCAGATTGGTCTATGGGAAAAATCTGTGGAGCATTTCCTTATTTGCTAGTTTATTTGGAAGCATCTAGCCTACTTCAAGCAGTGCTATCCGTAGGCATACTGGCCTGGGCTATATGAGAAAGACAGTTTAGCAAGGCAGAGGAAATAAGCCAGTAAGTCGAATTCCTATGTGTTTTCTTCTTCAAATTCTGCTGAGTTCCTGTGTAGGCTACCTTGGATGATGATCAGTAAATAGCCAGTTAAATAAACCCTTCCCTTCTCAACTTGGTTTTGGTATTTATCACAACAAACATAAGTAGGGCAGAATTCTACCTCTCATACTTCCATTTTCTCATCCCTCCTCTCCTTCCTCCTCCACTTCCTTCTCTGCCTCCTCTTCTTTTCTTCTTCTTCTGTAATTTTCTGTTAAAAGCAATTTTCAAAGTAGCAGTTCCTTGTTTTATAAATAAATTAGACAGAAACTGTAAGATTTATATAAGATTTACAACATAATAACTGGGCACCTATTAATTTATTTTAATTCTCTAAGCTAATCTGACTACCTCCTGGACAATATCCTCAAGATACTTGCATTTTAGTAGTGATTTGACTCTAGACCTGGGTTCCAGGTATTTTCTTATGATGTCTTCTCAATCCTTTCCTTGTGACTGAATCCTCCTCTGCTAGTGGAAGTCCATCCTTATTTTCTCTTCTGTTCAGCCATTGGCTGATCAGCTTTTATTGACAAATCAGAGGATAAATGGGGAACAATGTTTATACAACATTGAAACAAGAGATACTTAGAATAAGCATTACAATGCCATGTCCAGATGGCAACAAGATATGGGGACAGAGAAGTCAGCACTTGAATAATATAAGGATAATCTTTACACATTCTACAAAAACATTAAGCCTACAATTTTCTATTACACTAATTTATTACCCATCTTCCCCCCCAGATTATTGAAATATCTTGCAATATATTTCATTCTCTAATCTATGTTGTTGAGCAGATCAATGGTTTCCAGTTTAAGCTGGTCCCATCAAGTATTTTGGTAACTTTTATAATTGATAGTCAACAAAACCTGATTTCACAGTCCCTCACATTTCACCAAGTCATAATTATGGTTGCCCAATACTTTGCATGTCATCAGTCATGTGAGAAGGGAGACCCTCCTGTCTCCATGTCATTCTTGATGATGCTCCCTTGCTGCTGTTGCCATCCGTTCAATCAGATTCTGTGAAGCTATGTGTAAGAAGGGACATCACAGCACTATCCACAGAGACCAAGATCTAGATTCTGGCAGAATGTCATCTAAGGACTTCACAGATTTGGAGATGGGAGTAAATCTAACTTTGCTACTGTGGCAGTAAAAAAGACCTTCTTTCACTCTAGTAGACACCCAAAGCATACTATCCAGTTGGTCTTCCACTAGTCTTTTGAGAGTTCATGACCTTCGGGCCTTAAGCATAGGTGTTCCCATGGAATCATGCAACTCAAAGGAAGCCAGCCACCATTAGCTTATCCAAACTACGTTTTGTTGTTTTTCCATATTTTTTTAGTCAATGTCTCTTATGTACTTTATAGGTATGAAAGATAGATGTCTTTATTTAATCAAAGTCAGTATTTATTAAGTCTCATACAGTGGGTGGAAAGAGGAAGCAGATAGCTGTCCTACAACAGAATCAGGAATGAAATACTGTTTGCCACTGTTATCTGAATTCATTGGTCTGTGGCATTCTCTAGGCTTGTTTTCTAGATGCTCTCCTCTGTCTGGTTCTTCTTTGTTGTCTACTTATCATTCTTCTTAAATTGATAGCATTGCTTCCAAAATTACCATAAAAATGAATTCATCAGCTTCAAATGCTTTAAAGTCATTCAGCTTCCATTTCATGCTGAAACCAAAAGTGGATGGTGCATCAAGGGACATAATAAATACTTGGTCACAGTCTGTGAGGGACAAGTTGCCAATACTTAAAGCAAACACCTGGAACCTCGTATCTATGTGTGCAGAGCTTTTTTTGATGTGTTAACATCCACGATAAAATATGCTGTGTCAGACACATGCGAGAAGATTAATAAAAAAACAAAAAAATATTGACAAACTGGGACACACAGAAATGTGCAGACTCAAAAGAGAAAAATCAATGGAAGAGAAAAGGATGTGATATGGAACATTCTTCATGTATAATATACATTTGCTTAAAATATCCTTTTGTAATATTCACCCATGTGCAATAAATATGTCATGTTAAAAGAATTTTAAATCATAATAAAATATTTAAAGTTTATTTAAGTGAATTTTTAATTATTTTACGCTTAATGTTTTTGTGAGCCAATGTTAATCACATGTCCCCTAATCCCACACATGCAGTGATGTAGGTGAGGTGCTATTAGTGTAAATGACACTGCGAACAAGGCTGTGGCAAAAACCTATATGGAGAACAGGTGTCTCACATCAGATCGATGAATTGAGGAGATGAGAGTGAAAAGACTTCATGAAAATGGTAATTTCACAAGTCTTCATTAATTGCTCAGAAATATCTAGTTCTTTCACCATTATCACTTGTAGAAAATGAAAGTCTTTATGTATATGGAGAATACTTGCATTGTGTAAACTTCAGTTGTATGTTTTTATCCCATGTACATATATGTTAGAGAGAAATTGTTTTGTTGAGGATAAAAGAGTTTGTCACTAACTCAAGTTCTTATCACGCTTGGGAGGATCCTATCAATTATGTACTTGTAAGTTTAATCAAATGCACACCAATGGTTCCATTGCAAATGCTAGCATTCTGCTTTTACTTTGTTTTATAATTATTACTGTTTAAAATTTAGATAGCATTTACTCATGAAAAGTCCTAGGATTAAGGCCATGCTTACCAGAATATCTTGCAAAAAAATAATAGAAACTCTTTAGAATTAATGAGAACAAATACACAGCATAGACACTTGTATAGGACACACCACACCGAGAGCAGTGCTAAGAGGGTGGTCATAGCACTAAGTGCCAGCATAGGAAACTGGAGGGATCTTACACTAGCAACTTAATAGTACAAGGTCTAGACAAAAAAGAAGTAGTACACCCAAGAGGAGTGGACAGCAAGAAATTATCAAATTGAAGGCTGAAAGCAATAAAATAGGAACAAGAAAAACAATGCAAAAAAATCAATAAAACAATGAGTTGTTTCGCCAGGCAGTTGTGGTGCACTCCTTTAATCCCAGCACTTGGGAGGCAGAGGCAGGCGGATTTCTAAGTTCGAGGCCAGCCTGGTCTACAGAGTGAGTTCCAGGACAGCCAGGGCTACACAGAGAAACCCTGTGTTGAAAAACCAACCAACCAACCAAACAACCAAACAAACAAAAAACAACAAAAAAAACCACAAAAACAAGTTGTTTCTTTGAGTAAATCAACAAGATAGACACACCCTTATGCAAACTAACACCAAGACACACAGAGAATATCCAAATTAACAAAGTCAGAAACAAAAAGACATACATAACAACAGACTCTAAGGAAATCCACAGAATACTAAGGACATTAAAAACAAACAAACAAACAAACAAACAACAAAAAAAAACTTTACAACCTCTACTTTACCATATTGGAAAACCTAAAAGAATGGGCAGTTTTCTAGATAAATACCACTTTAAAATGTTAAATTGAGGTCAGAATAGCAATTTAAACAGAAAGGAAAGGAAGAAATCAAAGTATTGTTTTTACAGATGATGTGATAGTATATATAAGTTAGCCTAAATTCCACCAGGGAAATCTTAAAGCTTATAAACACTTTCAGCTAAGTGACTGGATACAAGATTAACTCAAACAAAATAAAACAAAAACAAAAACAAAACAAAACAGTAGCAATAACAAATAGCCGTCCAGTATACAAATGACAAACAGATTGAGAAAGAAATTAGACCTATTCACAATGGCCTTTAATAATATAAAATATCTTGGAATAACCCTAACCAAGCAAGAGAAAGACTTGTATGATGAAAACTTCAGGACTTTGGAGAAAGCAGTTGAAGAAGGTATCAAAAGATGGAAAGATTCCCATGTTCAGAGACTGGTAACATAGTAAAATGGCCATCCTCCAAAGTACAATATATAAATTTGATGCAATCTTCATTAAAATTCACCATAACTCTTTACAGAGTTTGAAATAACAACTCTCAATTTTAAAAGAAAAGAAAAAAAATAGAGAAAGTGGATAAAAGGCTTAATTGTATTGATCTAAGAGACTGCTTTTTGAACAGAACACCAATAGTGCAGGCCCTAGGATCAACAGTTAATAAATGTGATTTCATGTAACTGAAAAGCGAAGGCAAAGGGTCCTCTCAATAGAACAACTCAACAGTCTACAAAATGGGAAAAAGATTTTACCAACTTCATATTTGATAAAGTACTAATATACACACCATATGAACAAGCCAAGAAACTAGTTATCAAAATACCAAATAATCCAATTAAAAATGGAGTATAGATCTGAACAGTGAATTCTCAATAGAGGAATCTCATATGGTTGAGAAACACCTAAAGAAATATTCAGCATACTTAACTACCTGGGAAATGTGTATAAAAACTACTTTGAGATTCCAACTTACACCTGTCAGAAGAGCTGAGATCAATAACACAAATGAAAACTTGTGCTAGCATGGATGTGGAGCAAGGGGAAAACTTCTACATTGCTGATGGGAATGCAAACCTCTATAGCAACTATGGAACTCAATATGACAATTCTTCAGAAAATTAGGACTATGTCTACTTCAAGACCCAGGTATTCCATTCTTGAGTATATACCCAAAGGACACTCCATCCTACCACAAGGACACTTGCTCAACTATGTTCATTATGTATTCATAATAGCCAGAAACTTGAAACAACCTAGATGATCCTCAACTGAAGGATGCACAAAGACAATGTGGTTCATTTACACAATGGAGTATTTACTCAGCTGTTTTTTTTTTTTTTTTTTAAATCACATCATGAAATTTTCAGACAAGTGGATAGAACTGGAAAATATCATCTTGATTGAGGTCCCTGGCTCAGAAACACAAATATGGTATGTATTCACTTGTAAATGGATATTAACCATTAAGTAAGTGATAATCATGCTACAATCCATAGTCCTATAGAGGTTAGGTAATGATGAAGGCTATAGAGGGAGATGAATGGATCATCTTGGGATGGAGAAATAGAATAGATTTTGCAGGCGGAATCGGAGTGGGTGGGGATAGGAGAGGGAGGGATCTGGTTGAGAGGCAGGATGGAGGAAGATAGTGTTGTAGAAATAGCTGGATTTGGGGGGCAATCAGGGTGTGGTATGAAAACGCAGTGCAAGGCAAATTTCCTGGAATCTATCTGGATGATTCTAGTGAGGACTCCTAGTAATGGAGGTTACCGAGTCTGGACTGCTCATCTCCTCTAGTCAGGCAAGGCTTCCAGTGGTCAGACTGGGGTTGCATTTGGTTCAGTTGTTGGTGCAGGGGTTTCCACGGGAAGCTCTCCAAACAACTCATCCTGATGATAGGACAGAAAGTTGACCTCAGAAAAGTGACAGTGTGGTCCCATTTCTAAGGATGACATCCATACAGCACATTCAACATAGAGAAAGCAAACTGGTAAAGAGACCCACAGCTACTCATTATGCAGAGTCAAAATGAGAGGTCTCCACTGGGTCCCTCCTTTCAGAGATCAGGGAGTCCTATGGATGAGTCAGAATGATTGTAGGATACAGAGGGAATGGAGAACATAAGGAGAACATGGCCCACTGCATCAACTAAACTGGGATCATAGGGAACTCTGCTCACAGAGACTGAAGCAGTAAGCATTAGGTCTCATTGGATCTGCAGCACATCCTCTGCACATACTTTGAGTCTGTTAGCTTGGTGGTTTTGTGGGACTCTTAATTGTTGGAGTGGGTGTATCTCTGACTCTGGACTGTTTGCCTCCAGTAGGATTGTCCTGTCCAGCTTTGGTACGAGGGCTTTTGCCTTGTCTTACTGTGTTTTGCTTTGTCATGTTTGGTTGTTGTTTCCTTTAAAGAGAGACAGACTAGGAGTGGATCTGGGGAGGGGGAAGGGAGACCAAAGGTGGGAGGGAAGCTGGGAGGAGTGGAGGGAGGGAAAACTGTGGTCAGGATGCATTGTGTAAGAGAAGAATCTATTTTCAATAAGAATAAAAAAGAAAACACTATGATTGAAAACAATTCAGTTGACTGCCTAAATAACTAAATCCATCTTTGTATCAAAGTGGTTTATGATGGGGAGAAAAGACAAATATATGAGTGTAAAATAGGTGCATTTTTCCCCCATTACAGCATTCTTGTTATTATGAAAAATTCCTTTTAAATTTTATCATGAGAGAAGACAGAAAAGTGGTTAGTCAGAAAAAGCACCTCAAGTATATTTATCTTGCCCGCTAGTGCCACCAACTGCCATAAGAAGGAGAAATCAACTTTGTTTATTGTTTTATCTGCATTTCTGTGTATCTGTGTGTTTGTGTGTGAAGGGGTTCTGGCAGAGGCTGGAGAGGATGTAGAATCCCCCAGAATTAGAGGTGGTTGGAAAACCCCTATCATGAGTGTTGGAAACTGAATTAAGCTCATCTGTTAGAACAGGAAGTGCCTTTAACCTCCTAAGCACAAAGAGGGCAACCTTAAACACTCAGTTGATGCCTACCATATGTTATTAGTTCTGCCTGAAGTCAAACGGCTGTGAGACGAATATGAAGCATCTGCCTTATTTTTCACTAGTGTTAACAAATTTTCTGTTAAGTTCAAAAAAGCAGAGACTCATTGACAGTGAAGTATTTAAAGCAGTTTACTATAGAAACTGAGGTCTATGGGAACACGATAAGACAGGAGGAATACTGAGGCTGGTGAGTGCAAGGGCAGGTACCAGTTACTTATGAAACACTGGTGACTTCAACTTGAGGCACCTCTACTGAGCCCTGGTTGATGGACTGATGCAATCCTCCTTTATTATTTGTCCTTACGAGAGCATTATGTGAGCAAGGTGAATTCTAATAGAACTAGAGTATTATCACCACCAGCTTCTGAGTCACTACTGTTCCCACAAAGAAGGATCATGTTAAATGGTGCTGGAAGTTTTCTGCCTGGTGCTTACCTTTCGATGATAAGGTTAATATGGCAGCAAGTAGGATTTCATTATAATTTAAATATGGCTCATTTTTTTCTGGGCCTTGTGGTACAGGGCCATAATCTCTGCTACTGAGGAATGGAGATTGGAGAGTGGTAGATATCTGTTCTGTCTCTCCAAGCTAGGGAGCAAGTTCAAGTTCACCTTGAGAAGTACCGACGAGAGGGCTAGAATACAACCCAGCAGTGGGACACCTGTCTGGCATTAGGTTCAATCCACAGGATGCTGCCAAGATGCGTGTTATCGCTGTATCCTCATTACTGTGAGCCGGAACAACTGGCAGAAGGTGCTGTGCATCCCCTGCTGCAAACTACCAAACACAAAGAGGTCAGCTCAGTGCACTGAACAGCATGCTACTCAAGAAGAGTTCTCCTCTAACATAAGTTTGGTTAAAGCCTCCTGTTACATCCGTCAGATTTCCATTTGGTTTGATTGGAGTGTTGATACAATGAGACTATTGATTTTGCTTGTTCTTACACTTCTTCAAAATCCAATTAAAGTCTAATTTCTCTTCCTAGAGACTTTCATGAGCACATGTTGACATGTAATGTCATGGGTTCAGAGACCTAAGTGTATCTGTGTGGATAAACACATTCTGCACATATAGATCCATGAGCACAATTGTGGATGTGCATGGACAGGTACAGAATTCTATGCATATCTGTGTGCATAAATACTCTTTGTACTAACGGAACCATAAGAAACTTTGTGTATGTGCGCTGACATGAATACAGAGCCATAGGGTTTGGGGAAGGATGAGGGATACTTTTGTTCAAAATGCTGTCTTATTATAGCATTGGATCTCTAAAGTTTGTAATGGTTCAATGTCTTTAATAAACAGTTAGTATATGTGCTCCCCAGCCAAGTTCAATATCCTAAGCTAGTCAAAATGCATCATTTTTAATACTCAGAATTCCCGAGGTAGAACAGTGATATTTTTCTTATAAAAATTCTGCCTTTGGGGCATCAAGCTTTTTCAGCTTTAAATAAGACAGAATTGATTTTGCTGCACAGCCTAGTTTATTTTTGTGTGTGGACCTATGTTAGGATAGTTTTTTTAATTAAATGTCAAATCCAGCTTGGCACTGGAGATGCAGGGTGTGCTTGATGTTTGAGGAGAACTGTCAGCCTGTCTCTCCATGTCAAATTGCCAGCTGCCTGCCCATAATTAGTTTGGGCTAAGGGCTCACTGTTTGGCTGAACTTCATATCACAAATGGCTCAACACTGTGTGACTTGGGGGAGAATGGGAGGCAAACTATTTGTCTTTGAGAGACTGAATTTTATACCTTAAATTATTTAAGGTTACTTGGGAAACTTTTCTTAGAGTTGCAACAATAAGACAGAAATAGCATTCAGAGGAAGGCATGAAAAAGGAAAGTGGAAATCCTGTTTATGGGAAATTCTTTTTTTTTTTCCCCAAAACAATTTTTATTAGATATATTCTTCATTTACATTTCAAATGCTATCCGAAAGTCCCCTATAACTTCCCCCCCCACCCCCGCCCTGATCCCCAAGCCACCCAGTCCTGCTTCCTGGTTCTGGCATTCTTAATGAGTCACAGGATCTGTTACTATCATAAAAAGAGAAGATTTTAATTCAATGTGTCATGTGTTTTTTTTTTAATTAATTAGTATTGTTTTCTTCTTTGCTTTTTGAAAATTCCAAGCTGGAAACTAAATAGTCAAGGTACCCAACTCCTGTCTTAATTTTTAAAAGTGCTCTCTCTAAGATGATGTGTCATTTTTTTTCAAGATGACACTGTCTTCTAATAAATTAGAAGGCAGCTGCAATTATCCATGTAATTAAAGCCTCTAGCTCTTCATAAAAGTCAATAAACCAAAAGGAAAAGGATGAGGTGCTTTCTTTACTTAGGAGGCCAAGAAAGAAGAGACACAATGTGGAAGAGAGACAGCTAGGAAAAGCAACCACTGAAAGAGAGCCAACTGATGGATAGAAAACAGGAATGCCTACCCCTGAGACAGCAGTACTTACCAGGCACACAACTAGGGACGACTTTTTATGCTAAAGGCCTTTATTTATTTGGCTTGGTTTTGATCAAAATGCACAACACCCATCTCTTTCCTTTAGAATTTGCCTAATGTTCATCCTTGTGCTCTCAACTTTTCTGTTCTCTCATTTTTAAAATGTAAAGGAAGGGTTTAAAAATGTAGCCTGATAATAGTTTGATTTTATTACAACATTAGTCTATTTATGTGTGAAATAACCACTAATGGGTTCATATTTTATTTGCCACCCACTTTTTGCTCTCTCTCTCTCCCTCTCTCTCTGTCTCTCTCTCTTTCTCTCTTATTTTCTTCTTTACATTTGATGAATTTACCTTTTTGTATTTTTTTCTCTTCTCTTATGGTAGAATACACATGTCTGCTTTAGTTGGTTGTAGGAATTTAAATGTAAATATTAAACTTGTGAGATTCTACAGTGAATGTCTCACTTAACCTTTCTCCAGGAAAATAGAAGGATCCAGATTCAGTCATCCAATTTTAAATGTGTAATAATACTGTTTGGCACTGGAAGATTCTGTCGCCCAGCTGTTTAATGGAGTTGGCATTTGTCTAGGTTTATGCATGCTTCCTTCCACTGCCTTCTGTGTCTTCTTTCTTCACAATAGGTCATTTTTTGAGACTACTTTGCATCTGTGGTCTTAGATTTCTCTTTGGAAAGTATGCTGGTGGCAAACTGCCATTTTTTTGTTGTTGTTGTTGTTTGAAAAGTTATCTTTATCTGTATTTCTGCAGCACATATTTTAAAAGCAAAAAAGTTCTTTGTTTATCCTACCATAACCGTAGCAAAACCAAATGGAGCTCTATCTCTCTCTACTCCATATTATCTTCTCATCTCAGTTGAGTTCTCTATCCTGGAGATTCCAGTGTGTGGACCACCTTCTCCTATATCTTCACACTGCTCACATGGGAGAAATGAAGCCCCAGCAGAACTTGAGAAGAACTTAGAAAAGGCTCACACCATCCACTGGACTGAGCACAGGGTCCCCAATGGAGGAGCTAGAGAAAGTACCCAAGGAGCTGAAGGGGTTTGCAACCCCATAGGAGGAACAACAATATGAACTAACCAGTAACCCCAGAGCTCCCTGGGACTAAACCACTAACCAAAGAAAACACATGGTGGGACTCATGGCTCTAGCTGCATATGTAGCAGAAGATGGCCTAGTTGTTCATCATTGGGAGGAGAGGCTCTTCGACCTGTAAAGGTTCTATGTGCCAGTATAGTGGAGTGCCAAGGCCGGGAAGCTGGAGTAGGTGGGTTGGTGAGCATGGGCAGGGGGTACGCTATAGGGGGTTTTCAGATGGGAAACCAGGAAAGGGGATGACATTTGAAATGTAAATAAAGAAAATATCTAATTATAAAACCTCATAAAAAGAAAAAATAAGTCAAAAAAAAAAAGTTGCCCTGGTCATGGTGTCTCTTCACAGCAATAAAATTCTACACCCCTCTCCCCCGCCTGCTCCCCAAGCCACCCACCGCTGCTTCCTGGCCCTGGCATTCTCCTGTACTGGAGCATGTAATCTTTGTAAGACCAAGGGCCTCTCCTTCCAATGATGGCCAACCAGGCCTTCTTCTGCTACATACGCAGCTAGAGACACAAGCTCTGGGGCTACTGGTTAGTTCATATTATTGTTCCTCCTATAGGGTGACAGACTCCTTCAGCTCTTTGGGTACTTTCTCTAGCTCCTCCATTGGGGACCCTATGTTCCATCCAATAGATGACTGTGAGCATCCACTTCTGTATTTGCCAGGCACTGGCATAGCCTCACAAGAGACAGCTATATCAGGGTCCTGTCAGCAAAATCTCAGCAATAAAATTCTAACTCAGACAAGAAAATAAAAGGAAGAAAGAAAGAAAGAAAGAAAGAAAGAAAGAAAGAAAGAAAGAAAGAAAGAAAGAAAGAAAGAAAGAGAAAAGGTCTGATGGGGGAGAGATTCCAAGGCAGAGTTGCTCATAATGTTCTAGGTTAACAGGCTGCGTTCACTGTTCTGAGTTGCCATTGCTGTACTGAAGTCAGCACTGACATTGAAGTCATTGTCATCATGAATATGTCTGCTGACTCTATAGATCCTATGGGTTGCCTTAGCCTTCTGAAACACATTGCTCTGCGTCTCATATCCATGTATTTTACTTACTTAGTGTGTCCCTTGTTGGCTTGCATCTAAGGATTAGTGACATTCTCGAATTCTGCTATACCCTCTCATTATTTCTTCAAATCCTGCCTTAAATCCATTTTATTCACATAATCATTATCTATTTACTGAGTGATGACTCTGTTAAACATTCTGTGAGGCTTTGAAAATACAGAAGTAATCAAATCAATCCCAAAGTGGTGCTGGCATTCTGTTGCTGATAATAAAAGTATAAACAGCCAAAATTGGTAGCATATAGAGTAATGATAAGTTTGGCTCTTCAAATTTGTTCCTTGAATATATATAGTTGCTTTACTTTCCATGATATAAACAGGCTAAAAGCATTCAAGACTACCAAAGCAGCTTTTCAGAGAATACTGGAAGCAATACTTTAAGCAGAAGAAAACTATATGAATAAATATAGGAATACAAATTTCTGTGTCTATTGAATGATCCTGTTGTTTAATTGTAGGGTTCTGATCCCTTGAGTTATAAAGCAGGGTTAGAGGATCCTAGGTTATATAGTACACGGACACAGCTGCCTTTTACTTCAGTTTCTTAGTGGTCATTTTTGAAAAATGTTTAATTTCTTAATTCTTTTTTAAAAATTAACATTTTGTATATACAGGTATCTGTGTGAGGGTATTTTTTACGTCCTAGCAAGTGGATGACTGATGGATGAGGTCCCATTGGAACTGGAGTTGTAGATTATGTGCAGGGGCTTCTGCTAGAGCAACAACCTTCTCCATCAGAGAGGTTTCAATCCATTCCTAAGGTTAAAAGTTTGATAATGCCCAACCTATCTTTTCCTAATTGTTACATCTATGAAACATTTTTGTAAAAATACAAGTCCATTGCTATTAGACCTATGATTTCATCTAAGAGGCCTACCTCTAATATTGAGAATAGTTTTTAAAATTTTTGTTTGGTTTTTGTTTTTGCTTCACATATACCTCAATTTTGTGACGTACGAGTACTTTATTGTCACTTTATTATCAAGTTATCCCAGCACAGCTTGATGAACAGAAAGTTTTATGGTGTGTTTATGTTGATGTCCTGGTTTTTCCCACTGCTTTTGCTTTAACTTATATTACAATGAAATGATCCCCCCAATGTATAGATTTTCATTTTACCTCCTCTAATTTATTTTCTGTTAAACAGCCAATAGGCTGCTGCTGTCTCCTCTTTCCCCTATCTCCTCCTCTTCCCACTCCTCCTTTTTCTTTTATTTTTAGTAGGACTATTTATTAACAAAGGGAAGTAATCAATTCAAATAAGAGTTCAACACGTACCGTTTACTTAACGCTTTGTTTAAATTTTTATTTATGTTTATAAAATATAATTGTAAAGTTTAAAAAAATATAACATTTGCCAACTGATTTTTCTTATTGTGCAAAAGAAAAACAGATATTAAAGTTTTACCCAAGGGAGGAAGTATTTTTGTTTGTTAAAATGTTTTCACTTTTAATTTCAATCTCAAACTTTTTGCATTAAAAAAGAGCATTTTAAACCACATTTTATTTCTCCCAAACTAAATTAGAAAGAAATAAACAGATTCACTGCTAGTCCTTTATCTTCACTTAAAGGGTTTACTTTGTGCCAATGTAGTTTTGCACCTTTGTAGAGATAATCTCTTGTACACTATGCAAAAGCATTCACCCATCAAGAGAATGATGATTGTCCAATGAGCTATGGCAGGGTTAGAAATGGGATATCTGGCACAAAGAGAGGAATTCTGGGTTTGGGTAAGACTAGGGGAGATTCTCCTGGACACTGCAACCTGAAGACCAGATAACCAGGCATGCGGCATGACTTAGACTACCTTAAGCGGGATAATTGAGCTAGGAGCTTGCAGCAATGATCCAAAGTTATTGGCCTAGGCATGGATTCATACATAAGAAGTGTTGGAGTTGTTATTTCAGGGAGCATATGTGCAGGTGGGAAGGCTGGAGGTTACTCTCCTTTACCAAGTCTTATCCCAACTGTGTGGACCCCCCATATACTCTGAGCTGTTCTCTTAAGTTACTCCTGCCTCACTTACATAGGGACTTTGTTTTCTGTTCAACCCAACTGTTATGGTTTTTTTACAGAGCAAAGGATGTTTTCCTCCTAAATGTCCGTATCATTGCCTTTTTTTCTGTTTAGTTGATTTCGTGGAGATACCTTAACACAGGATGTAAACGGCACCCCAAAAGCCAATAAATGGTTGGTTCTCTCTTTCTTTTTTTAAGGAGAAAAAAGAAAATCTGTACAGATAGCATTCATATTTGTGTTGATTTTTAGACATCCCCTAAAAAGAAATGGTAATAAACCCTCTAAAACCAAATGAAACCCTCTATAAAACCAAAACAAGGAATAAATTTTTGTGCGAGCTGTTGTCTTTTACTCCATCTTGGATCAAGCATCAGTGTTTCATGGTAACATCATCTCCTTTGTCTTTAGTTTGTACTTTAAGCAACATCTATTTTTAATCTGGTAAATTCCTCTGCAGCAGGTTTGGCTTCTTAGTTGTTCTTACCTAAGCCTTTAGCTTCTTTTATTTCTAGCTTCCATATCATATTCTTGGAGAAAGACATCCTTAAACAATGGGGCTGTAACTGTGACTCAGTGGTGAACTACTTGCCTAGCATGCTGGAGACTCTAACAACATACAAACTCTGACCCTAAAGAGCAGAACACCAGAGTATTTTAGTTTTTCATATAGATTTGGGGTGTTCTGTCTTATGGTTTGTAGCATAATATGCTACTATTCACTGATGATTATGTTTCCTCCTCTAGTTCATTTTTGGATTGAGTTGTTGGATTTCTTCTCACCATGGTGCATCTAGATTTGAGCCTATTTGGCACAGGGTATACTACTACTGACTTAAAATTCACTGTTTCACATTGCTTTCGACAGAGTGAACAAAAAGTATGACCAGTATTTGAATGAAGCTTTAAAAGGCATGAATGTGAGTGTTTGGGTGTGAGAGCACAGCATACGTGATGAGCAAGATGACTGCTATCATATAATCATATAATTAAGTGCTTACCATGTTGTTGGGTATTCTTCATGTCAACCCACAGAAATCAGACCTGTGTCCATGCAGTTCCCAGCATGTGAACCCTACAACAAATTTTCTATGGTCGTGCTCCACATGACTTTCCTTCCAATGGGAATTTTTTCTTTTTGAGATTTGGATATGATTACATCCTCTCTCCCTCCAAACCTCCTTTATACACCTCCTTGCTTTCTTTTAAATCTATGTCCTCTTTTGTCATTTATCATTGTTATTAAACGCATGCATGCGTGTGTGTGTGTGTGTGTGTGTGTGTGTGTGTGTGTGTGTGTGTATACACATATACATTCCTAAATACAACCTACTCAGTCTGTATAATGTTTGTATTATGTTTTCTGGGGTGACCATGTGGTACTGTATAACTGCTGGGGACAGTGTTCAATGACAGGGACTGGCAGGCAGTGCAGGCATCTGATGTGTCTCCATCCAGACCTACTGCTGGCAGTCCCTGTCATTGTATGCTGTCCCCAGCAGATAACCAGTTTGGTGTGCTCTTTCCTGGGAAAAACTATTTCTCCTGCTCTCAGCATTCCTTGGTTGCCTGGAGCACTTTATGTAGGGTTGAGTGAATATATTTTTAGCTACTTATAATTCTGTTACTGGGTTGTTCCAAAATATTGAATATATTTTTCTTGAATCCATACTGTGTTATTTCTATGTAAGTACAATCCTGCTCACATATAATGGTAAATGTATTAGCCTACCATAAGTGAACAGAAATGGCTAACTCATTCTTAGTGTTGGAGACATTCTTCACTCTGGAAAATGCTTTGGTTCTCAGCAAACTCAAAGGCTTAGAGTTAGATTATTTCAACATATTGTGGTAATTACAACTTCATTTGGATAAGACCTGCGATAACTGAAATATCTATCACCTGGCAACTCATTGAAAATTACCAAAAGAATTATTTTAAGAGTGGATAAACAAAAAAAAATAATGCAAATATAATCATCACTTAAATCTTCTTTTTCCTTGAAATTTATAACTTGACAAACTTTTTACACAACCAAAATATTTTCCTTATTTGATAAACATGGATACTCAAACCTTTGGGGTAATGGAGGCAGTACCAACTCTAACTGCAGAGTTACAAGACTAGATCTCATAGCTTGTTTTGGGAGAAATCACTCAGAAAATAAAAACAGCTATAGAATAGCTGATTCAGTTTAATTGTTTTATGCTTTTGACTGGAAATATATTAAGAAATGAGGGAGGGTGTGACCTTAATAGCATGGGTAGTTTAATGATATTCAGTTATGTAGAGGAGAGACACTGGAATAATATCTGTGATTTACATAAATGTAATTGTTGCCAGACAGTTCATTTTCATGACTTCCCCTATATTACAAAGATGATTTTTCCCCCCAGGAAGACACATATGGGAAACGCTGGCACAGCTGGGAGCTCCCTTTTCCTTCACTAATCTTGAACTGGGTTGTTTAACTTGTTTCATTTCATTTTGAATTCATATTAGAGCTGAATTTTTATTCTGTGAACAGTTTAAAACCATATGTAAGCTATCTTCCTTTAGAGGAGTAATTGCTAAAAATAAAACTGCCAAAATGATCTTATAGCAGCAACCAACCATATATAGGAAACTAGCAGAAGGAGTGTCATTTTGTATGCATACTGGGTATGTAAGTCTGTGGGAACCCAAGGGTTTCCCTCTGCAATAGCCTTAACCACAGATTGAAGTAAAGACTATTTCCTGAGGAAGCAAAGCCAATCTGCAGGAATATTAAAAAATGCGTGCTGCCAGCCAGGACCACAGCATATTTACAGTGAGGATGGATAGATGCGAGGCCATCTCAATAGGACAGCTCCAGTGGAAAAAGTGTTGCTGCAGTTTCCTGGCTACATCTTCTGCTGTGTGCTTTCCCTTGGCACAGTGACTATTTCCTCTCTCAAGACTAAAACTTGGCATGGGCTGGGTGTCTTACACAATGTCATATAAAGAATGACTCAGTTGTAGGAACATGCTCAAGCATTCATATAAGAAGAAACTGCAAGATAAGACTGACGTGTTAAAGTGAGGCCATATGGAAGTTTTGCACAGCTGGGCCAGGACATTTGTTTATTCCTAATTCTCAAATACCATCATGCATTAAGTTGTTTCTATGCAGACACTTACAAGCACAGTTCTACACTAAAAACTGCTAAGGATGTTATCTACAAGTAGAGAATATATATATATATATATATATGTGTGTGTGTGTGTGTGTGTGTGTGTGTGTGTGTGTGTGTGTGTGTGTGTATGTATGTGTGTGAGTGTGTTTGTGTGTGTGTGCGTATACATATGTGTGTATGTATATATATGAAATAAACATAACACAATTACTTGAAAAGGTTTCAAAACTCAATAATAATAAAGTAGTCAAAATAAAAAAGAAATAAACTATGAACAGTAACACTATCAAAAGAAAGTTATTACCTAGATTGTATAATAATCTTCAAACATTAGTAATTAAGGAAATATATATGGTTTTAAAGTGAAACACCACCTTCTACTTAATAAAATGTCAGAATGAAATGACTGGCTGCCACCTTGTTTATAGAAGTATAACATTTGATTCTCATCTACTTCTGGTAAAACTACAAGCTTCTACAATCACTTGGAAAACATCTTAGTGATTACTTAAAAACCCAGAGGAACACATGCTCTGTGACTCAGATATGTACTCTTCAAAATTGCCATAAGAGATGAATACAGACATCCAGGAATGTCTATCGCAGCTTTATGTGTAACAGACAAAAGTAGGTGGGGAGGATGACCTCATCCTCACCATGCGAGGATACTCTGGATCAGAGTACCAGTTCATAGGCCAACTGACCAACAAAGCCACTGCACTGAAGGCTTACACAGAAAAGACTAAAAGACTGCCTACTAGATGATTCTGATACATAAACAACTGAATGAAAATCCGTTTAGTAATAAAAATCAGATTAACCACTGTTTACAAGAAACTATTTGAGAGGAGGGCAAGAAAGGAAGGACATAGAGGATTACAGAGAAATCTGAGGAACATATACCACTCAAAACACTAAAAAGTTACACATATCAAATAGATGAAATATTTATATATACTATTAGTTCCACATATACACACCACTCAAAACACTAAAAAATACACATTATACACATACAGGTGAGATATTTACATACCCCATTAGTTCCTTTTATATTAGGACTTACATACTGTTAGCTCTATTTTTTATGCATGTACATATATAAAAGCTTCATTGTATTGACCAGTTAAGAACTTCTTTAAACTGTCTTTTGAAATAAGCATATTATTAATCAGAAATACAGCTCTATTTATATTTAAGTTAATTAACTCCATTCCATCAGATTCAGGATTGTTCCACATGACATGAATATAATTTTACTGAATGTCCTATGTTTATAATGTCATCTTAATTTCCCTTTGTTAAGATCATCTTCTTTTGGTCTTGTCACCAAGAAGATAGTATATACCTTCCACATTTTATGATTAGCTTAGCTGCTCAATAATTTAGCTTCAGAAACTTGGTAATTCCTGGGAGATTTATTAGATCTCCAAGAGAACAATAAGATTTTTTAACTTTAATCATTGGAGAATTTCATACGATGTAATTTGATCACATTTACCCCAAGTTCCTTCCAGGTCCACCCATTCCCTGCCTACTCAAATTTGTGTCTTCAAGGTCCTCAGTTTAATTTTGTTTTAAAACCATCCATTCCAACTTGTGCTGCACAAATATTCTTCAGAATGAGGCCATCTACTGGCACATGGTCAACCAACTGGGAGCCACACTTTGAAACTGTGATGAGTTATAGCTTGCTTTTGGTAAGATGTCCATTTTCACCATATTATGTGTACCAACTGTGATCATGGATCAACTTTCCATCTGTCTTCATCAATATCTTTTTCTGTTTCTTTGAGTTTTTATTTTACAAGTTTTCACTTCTACACTTAAATATATTTCAAAACACCTTATTTTTTCATAATAGTGTGACTATTTTCTGACTTCTTTCTTATAATGCCTATCATTATTATATCGAAAAGGTACTGAGTTTTACATATAAATTTTACATCCTGACAGTTTGATATATGTGTTTATCAGCTGTAGGAATTTTCTGGTGGAACTTTTAGAGCCTTTGATGTAAAGAATACCTTTTGCAAATGAGGATTTTTTTCACTTCTTTCTTTTCTGTTCCTATTCCTGTTATCTCTATAACTTTTCTTTTTACTATAGCTAATATTTAAAATACTGTACTGAATGGGGATGGAGAGAAGATTCATCTTTGCCTTTGTTACTCATTTAGAAAGGGATACTTTGAATTTTTCTCCACAAAATATGATGTTGGCTGTGGTCCTGTTGTACAATGCCTTTGTTATATTGAGATATTCTTCCAGATCCTCATTCTCTTCAAGACTTTTACTATAAAGAGTCAATGGCTTTCCTGTATCTAATGAGACAATAATGTGACTTTAGTTATCGAGTATATTTCTGTGGTATATTTATTGATTTATATATATTGGACCGTGATTACATCTTTTGGGTTGATTCAACTTGATCAGGGGTATATTTTTTATTTCTCCTTGATTTCACTTTGAAAGTGTTTTGGCTTTGAGTTTATCAGAGATATTGGCCTATAATACTCTTTTTTAAATTGGGTCTTTGACTGGTTTTGGAGTCGGGGTAATATTAGTTTCATGAAAAGGAAATGTCTCTTCATTTTATGAGATAATTAGAGGAGTGTTAATGTTAGTTCTTCTTTGAAAGTCTTGTAAAATTCTGCATATAAACCACCTGGGCCAAAGGGTTTATTTATTTGTTTTTCAGTCGAGAGATTTTTTTTTTTTAAATGACTGCTTCTATTTCATTTGATGGTGTGATTCTATTTAAATTATTTGTTTTATTTTGATAACTTTTGCATGTTAAGTATACCTAGAAATCCATACATTTCTTTTAGACCATTTTCAGTTTACTGGAATATATTTTTGAAGTATGTCCTACTTCTTTGACTTTTTAAATGTCTCTTGTAATGTTTGCCCTTTAATTTCTAATTTTATGGCTTTTGTTTTTTGTGTGTGACTTTTAATTTAGCTGATTGTCAATTTCCTTAATCTTTTCCAAGTGGCAACTTTTGTTTCATTGATTCTTTGTGTTTTTTTTAATTTGCATTTTATTAATTTCAGCCCTCTATTTGCATCTACTTCTTTTAGATGCTGTTTGTTCTGGTAATATAATTAACTCTCAGTTTATGTTGGAGGAGCTCTTATCTCTAAGACAATACATCTTTTTTTTTTTTTTTCAACAGGGTGAATGGACCAGAGCAGACACATATGAAGCTGTAGGAATTTAACCATACCATGCGTTCTCTGATACCCTTCTGTTATATTGAAAATTTAAAATTATTCAAGAAAACTCCTCTTTGAGGTCTCAAAGTCCTTATCTAGTATGTTTGTCTAACATTGAATCCCAGTTTCCTTCCTGATGCCTGAGTAGTGTGCCGGGTATAACATGTCTAGAACCCTATGGGAGATAGCAATTGCTATTTTCACAAAGTCTCATAGTCCTCTTTTAATATCAGAATCAGCAAATGTAAGCCCTAAATAACTATTTAACACAATGCATGAACTATCATGATGAATTCAGTTTCATATATACAACTATATAGCTAAGAAAATGTGGTAACATTGTAGTATAGACATTATTTCTCAGTATTGAATAGCAAAGTTCAAGACTTCTGCTTATGTAGATACTTTCTGTTGCTATGTTCCCCCAGAGAATATTTTTTGCATTATTATTCTTTACCCCCAGATAAAATGAATCATCTAAATAGGGAATACAATCATGTGACTATTTATGTCCATTGCTATTGATCATCTAAACTTCAGCTCACTAGTTTTCATGCTTAGATAATGACATGAAAGTAGCAATGCCACTTAATTAAGGGTAACATTGGTCTTATTTTTCTTCCCATAGTGTATTTCACACCCCTAGGCTCAGTGACAGTAGGGTGAATCAATAATTCCTGAAATGTCTAAAACCATGCTCCAAAATTTATCTTTTGTCTTTGTAAGTTAATTTTTTTCTCTAGTGACCGAAGTTTGACTAGTGTATTTATTAAAATTTCCACATGTTAATGGAAATTTACATTGTATTTTAGTAATATCTAAATAAAATCAAATAAAGTATTCACACCTGAGATTGTCATACATGATAAATTATTTGTCTGATTATATATATCAGTACAAATTTGCAATATATATCATTTCGCACAAATACCATACTTATATGAGTATTTAAATAGACATGGGAACAGAGGTGGTTGTAAATTATTTTTAAATGGAAAAATATATTGAATATATTTTTCAGTTGTCAACCACAATATCATTTAGAAACCAAACTGTAAAATATAGTAGAATTAGATTTCTTCAATATTGCTTTGAAATAATTACTTTCCTTGCAGTGTTTTTGTTATGTTTTTATACAATTAGATGGGCTAGAGACTTTTGCAGATTCTGGATGTAAAGTTTTTAAATACAATTTCTTGTCTGTTATGAATTTTGTTGAATGGTCATAGTTATAGTAGAAAAGTAGAATTTCAGCTTTGAAATTAAGAAGTACAGATATCGAGCTATTTAATAAGCACTTGGAACCTTTGAAATTTAATATATTATTAAGCTCTGTAAAATAGGAGTAGGAAAATTTTAAGATAACAGAAACAATGAAAGAATAAAATATGTTTGTCTTGTATTACTAGTTAATTTTCTGATTATTATTTTGAAATCTTTTAAGTACTGGATGCAATTGTGAGTTCATGGAACAGTAGTGATTCTTAGAAGCCCATGGGATTTGCTCTTGTAGTATTTCTTTAACTACTTTAGTATTTCTTTACTTTAATCAATTGGTATTTAAGTTGAGATACTAAAAGAATATTTTCAAGGGACATTGCCCCACTGTAAATTTACAAATGCATTTGCAATTGTACAAGGACTAGTTATATCATGTTAGGTGTTTTCATGACCTTGTTATTGTTTCCTGTGGACATGGGATATTATTTGTGTCAAGTTGCCAGGGGGTGGAGTGTAGTGGTTATTTCTTGTTGTCAACTTGACTATATCTGGAATTACCTATAATCCAGAGTGAACTACAGTCCAGAATTGGAAGGCTCTCCTGTGATCCTGATCTTGAGGCTGGGAGATGCAAGTTTCTGACCTGGATCTTGGCATGGAGATCTTGAGGCATAGTAACTATGAATGCCAGGAGACTAAGGCAAGGAGATCTTTGAATTCAAGGTCATCTGGGACAAAGCAAGTCCTAGATCCAGGTGTGGTAGTACACACCTTTAATCTGGCCACACCTTCTGCTGGAGACCTACTGCAGGATATTGGAAGAAGGAAAATTCTATTTCTCTTTCATCTGTTTGCCTTGTGGGACTGAGCAACTGATAGATTCTTGGATTTCCATTCACAGCTGCTGCTGACTATTGTTGGGGAGTTGGACTAGACTGTAAATCATCAACAAATCTCCTTAGTATATAGAGACAACCCATAAGTTCTATGACTCTAGAGAACCCTGGCTGAAACAGGAGTTGTATATAAGTGCCTTGTTTTGCTGAAGTTTCAAAGACATAGGAACAAAAGAACTAAATTTGTCTTTAAAATGTATTTCATAAATTATCATAGTTATTAGCTTTCATTTATGAGGGAATACAAAACTGAAGGGGCTGAATTTCATATAGAGTGATATCCTACAGTTCTGTATTGAGTTCATATACAAATTAGATATATATCACAGCATCAATGACTTTAAGAACCAATCTTGTTTTGAACCCCAGTCTTGTAGATAAACTGATTTCTGTTGAGTAAAAGAAATTTCATTTTTCTCTTTACAAATTTTATGTTTTCATCCCAGATCAGCTTGGTGGGACAGTGTAAGTAACCAAAGGCTCCTGTTTTCACCTATAGGATTTAGGACATAAGTTAACAAAGCTGATAATCTTTCTACTTACTCAACAGAAAGACTTGACATTGAATATCTGCTAATATATTTTAAATGAAGGGAATGATTTAGGAACCAAGAAAATCAGGAGAAATTTTAAAGCTTTTAAAGTTTTCAAGTTCTTCTCATAGTGAGTGTAGTTCTGTTGTAGACATATATTCACATTCTTATGGTAGTTTAAATAAGAATGGCCCAACAGTTGCAAATGTTTGAGTAGTTAGCTCCACATGGTGGGAAAAATATTTGCTGAGATTAAGCCAAATAGGTACAATTGCTAGTAGTGACAAAGAGGAGAGGAAGAGAGGGGACACAAACATGCAAGGGTGTATATGTGTGTCTGTAATATGTAAAGACTCAAAGAGAGAACAGTATGTGTATGTGTGTGTGTGTGTGTGTGTGTGTGTGTGTGTGTTTGCCATGTCAGAGAGGGGGTTGAAAATGGAGTCATCCTACAATGGGTCAATAATGTTGCTACTATAAAACCAGTAAAATTCCCACGGCCAGAAATCAGTTACTTTTTGGAGATACTAGGAAGCAAGATCCCAAGATTCCCAAACATCAAAGTTTAGTGCCTGAGCTCTTGGTTACCCTCCAGAACCTGACAATACAATCCTATTGCTGAAGATGCCACATGCTTGAGTCATAGAAAACAGAGAAATCAAGCTGGCGCTGACCTGGAGATTTCATCCCTCCTGGCCAGCTTCCATGGTGCTGGAAGGTGGTATGCATGCTACTAGAGAAGAGAAGTCATCATCAGTCATACTGAGCTATAAACCTAGTAAGACACAATAATGAAGGGCCTGGCAAAGTGTGCCCACTGATATGCTAGCGGCATGAGCATCATAGGAATGAGCTACGCCTGGCAGCATTATTGGTCTGAGAACCTCTGCATAGATAGAGAACAGGCAGTAGGGAGAACTTTTAATATCATTCTGCTAAATGGACACTTTATTAAACTGATTGTGATTGGTTTATTGTTATACTGATAGATTAATGCACCTCTTAGCATCTTCTTTAGAAAAAACTATTTTTTTTAAACCAGGAACATAGTCTTTTATTAACATTGATGATTTTGGGGTCAGAGAACTTTAAAATAAACAAATTGGGTTCCCTAGAAACTAAATTCAGACTTGACTCCTTCAACTTGGCAGATTGAACAAAACGACAAATAATGCCCAGTAGGAGATTCTCCAGGGTAAAGGAAAAAGCTCATTTAATGAGGAGTGAGAGGTATAAGGATAAGTGCTTGGAATCCAGCAGGAAATTGTACTGCTTTAGAAAACAGGCATCAATATGCTCTCCTCTAAATTTCACAACCTCACCAGTCACCTCGTCTCTTAATTTTTCACCCATTAATTGTAACTACTGATTAAGTTGAATAACAAAGGCAAAATTTGGGTGTGAGTATTGTGATTTTTACTTTATTTGTTTCCCATTAATATCTTTAACATTCTGTTAAAATTTTAAAATGAGTTGAAAATTATATTATGTATTACTATGAAAACATTATATATAAATCAATACATATATATATATATATATATATAATGGTATGCATATAACATCATAATATGCATACTTTTATGTATATCTGCTGAAGTTTAAAAATTTTAATCATTAATTCTGAAAAGTATCTTTTAGTTTATTTTGCCTGTTTGCTCATTCCTTTGCTGTAATAATTAGAATATAGTTTTTCACTACCAAGTGAATTTTTTTTTCATTTTTGAGTTTAATGAAAAAAAACATATCATTTCAAGTGTACAATGTCTGCCTGAATTCTGCATGACACTAGACAATAAAAGTGACTCTCTTTGCAATCTGTTGTCTAGATACTTAGTTGTCTAGATACTTAGAATATTGTATGGTCAAAAGCAATTCTGTCATAAGCAAAAGTTTCACTTCCTGGATGTTTTTTTTTTTTTTTAAATATAGAGATAATTAATAATGTGGAACTTTTACCATCCAAGGAAATATAAAGTGAAACCAATTCAGGATTTCATTTCATCAAGTTCAAATGGTTATCATCAATAGCACGAGTGAGAGTAAGTGTGGTTGACAAAGATATGGGGAAAAGGAACTCTTACTCACTCTTGTAGAATATAAACCATGCATCTTGAAATCGCCACAAAAGGTCATAAAAAAGTAAAATTACAGCTACATTCTGAAACACATTCCCGAGTGTGTACTCAATAGGCTGTAAGTCAGCAGGCCACAGAGGCACTCACCCATCCATGGTTAGTGCTTCACCATTCACAATAGCCAAGAAATGCAACCAGCTTAGGAGTGTGTGTGTGTGTGTGTGTGTGTGTGTGTGTGTGTGTGTGTGTAAGTCACTCAACTAGGATCACAATAGAAGGGGGTTGATGATAGAGATGGAATATAGAGAAGTGATAAAATTCATGTGATAAGAGGAAGAAGTAGCAACTGAGGAAATGAAAGGAAACTTCTAGAGGTGATGGAAGGGAGGGGGTAGCTGGGAGGAAGAC
>CACVCL010022734.1:0-33321 GCA_902729485.2 Mus minutoides
TTTTCAGGAGAATAGGAGAGGGATAATTCAGTATTTCAGTTGAGGGATAATTTTTTCTTGGGACCTAATCATTCATTCTCTCTCTCTCTCTCTCTCTCTCTCTCTCTCTCTCTCTCTCTCTCTCTCTCTCCTCTCTCCTTCTTTTTCTTCATTTGCTTTTTCTTTTCTTTCTTTCTTTTTCTCAAGTGTCTGGACAAACCATATCTCAGTCTTCATCTAGAGGGTGTGGTAAGAAGTATACACACAGAGTTCAAGTATATTTGTTTTTTTTTTGTTTTTTTTTAATTGGAAAATTGATTAGTAACTGTCTTTTCCTCATTGGCTGAGGCTCAACCTCACCAGTTTTATTCAACTGGCTAATCTCAAAGGAATTGTTGCACAGGAAATGAAGGAGGAAGGAGAACATAGAAATTGCTCCAGGCCTTCAAATTCCTGGAATGCAGCAAGGAGCCTTCCTGTAATCAAAGGTTTGGCTAGCTGACTGTATTAAAGCATTTGCATAAAAGTCTTATAAAGTGAACAAGTTTTATAATATTTGAAAAGACTCATACTTAATAGCTCTTATAAATCTCTCATATATTTAAAGATTTTCTTCATTAATGTGTCAGTTTTCTATGTCTGTCTGATCTTGGAATAAAAAAATTGCATTGGGAGGACCTATCTGTTCAGTAATAGTTGCCTCAATAAGCCTGAGTTAGGTCCCTAGGACAAAGATTAATTGTTCCCTCTATTTATTTACCATGGTTTAACATGAGCTCACTTTCCCTGGAATGGTCCCTACCCTGTCCCATTGAAATGCTAGGTTTGCACCCAGGCCAAGAGAGTTTATTCTCTTAACCAGGAGTGTCTGTCTTCAATGTAGCTTAGTTAATATAACCACTTTCCTCTGTATTTATTTTTAATCAGTTGAGTCCTAGTGATGACTCAATTAGTGAGACCCAATAGTCATTTTTTTAATGATCATGAGACTTCCAAGGTGTATTTATGAAATAGTTTCTGTATATTATAATCACATATGTGTCATTGTGATACCTACTTTAGGGCTGTTTCTTTGACTTTTTCTTTTAATTCTTGCTTTTCATTAAAAAAGGATTTTTATTGAAAAAAATATTTTTCATACAATAGAATCTGATTACTATTTTCTCCCAACTACTGCTTCCACAACCTCTCCATTTCCCCACCCATCCAAATCCACACCTTTTTTGTCTCTCTTTAGAATACAAAGAGATATATAAAATATAAGACAAAAGAAGCCCTTTTAAATTTCACCTAGCTTAAGAATCAGTCACCATGCCTCAAGCTGTACTACAGAGCAATCGTAACAAAAACTGCATGGTACTGGTACAGCAACAGACAGGTAGATCAATGGAATAGGATCGAAGACCCAGAAATGAATCCACACACCTATGGTCACCTGATCTTTGACAAGGGAACTAAAACAAATGGTGCTGGCACAACTGGCAGCTATCATGTAGAAGACTGGGAATTGATCCATTCTTATCTCCTTGCACTAACGTCAAGTCTAAGTGGTTGAAGGACCTCCACATAAAACCAGAGACACTGAAACTAATAGAGGAGAAAGTGGGGAAAAGCCTCGATGATATGGGCACTGGGGAAAAATTCCTGAACAAAACAGCAAAGGCTTGTGCTGTAAGATCAAGAATTGACAAATGGGACCTCATAAAGTTGCAAAGCTTCTGTAAGTCAAAAGACACTGTCAACAGGACAAAAGGGCCACCAATGGATTGGGAAAGAATCTTTACCAATCCTAAATCAGATAGGGGACTGATATCCAATATATATATAAAGAACTGAAGAAGGTGGACACCAGAAAATCAAATATCCCCATTAAAAAGTGGGGCACAGAGTTAAACAAAGAATTCTCAACTGAGGAATACCGAATGGCTGAGAAGCACTTGAAAAAATGTTCAACATCCTTAATCATCAGGTAAATGCAGATCAAAACAACCCTGAGATTCCACCTCACACCAGTAAGAATGGCTAAGATCAAAAATTCAGGTGACAACGGTTGCTGGCATGGATGTGGAGAAAGGGGAACACTCATCCATTGTTGGTGGGAATGCAAGCTGGTTCAACCACTCTGGAAATCAGCCTGGCGGTTCCTCAGAAAATTGGACATAGTACTACTGGAAGATCCTGCAATACCTCTACTGGACATATATCCAGAAGATATTCCATCTGGTAACAAGGACACATGTTCCACTATGTTCATAGCAGCCTTATTCATAATAGCCAGAAACTGGAAAGAACCCAGATGTCCCTCAACAGAGGAATGGATAAAAAAAATTTGGTATATTTACACAATGGAGTACTACTCAGCTATTAAAAACAATAAATATATGAAATTCCTAGGCAAATGGATGGATCTGGAGTCCATCATCCTGAGTGAAGTAACCCATTCACAAAAGAACTCACATAACATGTACTCACTGATATGTGGATATTAGCCCAGAAACCTAGACTACCCAAGATACAATTTACTAAACACATGATACTCAAGAAGAAGGAAGATCAAAATGTGGACATGTCACCCCTTCCTAGAATTAAGAACAAAGCACACATTGAAACAGTTAAAGAGATCATGTGTGAAGCTGATTCCAAAGGATAGACCCAATGACTCCGGCTGCCAGGGATCCATCCCACAATCGGCCACCAAACATAGACACTATAGCATATGCCAGCAAGATAGTGCTGAAAGGGCCCGGATATAGCTGTCTCGGGGGAAACTATACCAATGCTTGGCAAACATGAAGGTGGAAGCCCACAGTCAGCTATTAGATGGAACACAGGGTTCCCAAGGAAGAAGGAGCTAGAGAAAGTACCCAAGGAGCTGAAGGGGTCTTCAACCCTCCAGGTGGAAGAATAACCATGAACTCACTAGTACCCCCTGAGCTCATGTCTCTAGCTGCATATATAGAAGAGGATGGCCTAGTTGGCCATCAGTGGGAAGAGAGGCCCCTTGGTCATGCACACTTTATATGCCCCAATACAGGGGAATGCCAGGGCCAAGAAGTGGGTGCGGATGTGTAGGGGAGCAGGGCCAGGAGGGGGGGAGGGTATAGGGAACTTTCTGGATAATACTTGAAATGTAAATGAAGAAAATATCTAATAAAAGTTGAAAAAAAATCAACCACCAAACCCAGACACTATTGCATATGCCAGAATAATTTTGATGACAGGAACCTGATATACCTCTCTCTTGTGAAGCTATGCTAGTACCTGGCAAATACAGAAGTGGATGCTCACAGTCATCTATTGGATGGAACACAAGGCCCCTAATGAAAGAGTTAGAGAAAGTACCAAAGGAACTAAAGGGGTCTGCAACCCTACAGGAGGAAAAACAATATGAACTAACCAGTACCCCTTAGGAGCTGTGTGCCTAGTTGCATATGTAGCAGAGGATGGTCCAGTCAGCCATCAATGGGAGGAGAGGCCCTTGGTCTTGAAAAGATCATATACCCCAGTATAGAAGAATGCCAAGACCAGGGAGTAGGAGTGGGTGGGTTGGGGAGCAGGGCTGGGGGAGTGTATAGGGGACTTTGGGGAGAGCATTTGAAAGGTAATTGAAGAAAATATCTAATAAAGAAAACAATATTAAAAAAAAAAACCCTAACCCCCCCTCAAAAAAAAAAAAAATCTCTAAGATTATTTAGGAAGCAGATCAGAGACCAGAGCTCCCTAGAGATTTTTGGCATCTTTGGCCCCTGGGTAGGATAAACGTGCCGAGAATCTTAAGGACAATTCTACCTTTTAGGAAACAGAGAAATTAATTATTTTTCTTTAGTGACATTTTACTATGTGCTGCCGAACTCTTTCCTCCTTCCTGTTAGCTTTCTGAAAAGGTAATTCTAACTGCCATTATAGGATTGGGGCAATGATTCCTCTGCCTTATTCCAGCTGAATTTGGGGTATTTTGTTGTGACAATTTCATGTGTAGAGGGCATAAATAAAGACCCCTACTAGCAAATATCGGTAGGAAAGAAATTATTTGCCTGGTGTCAGAAAGGTATTTTAAAATATCCAAATGAAAATTCATTAAACCATTTTTGATGCATTTGTGTTTCCTTCTATTTGTCTCTTCAATTTTCTGTGTCTTCTAACATTAGTCTCCATGGTGGTAAACCCATAATCGGGTTCTAATTGGTATTGGAACATCTAGAATTCAGTGTGATGCCCTTCCTCTATAAGCTGATGATAGGACTGATCCATGGTATGGTTAAGGAGAAGATTTTTTTAGTAGCTATGAAAGGGAACTGACAGATGCATCTAGACAAGTCTAAATTAGAGAGAGAACATAATAGAATAAACATGGCCATTAGACTGGACTTGGCCATAAGAGAAGCAGGAGCAGCATAGGGTTAAAAGGAAAAAGAGAAGCTGGGAGGGGAGAAGCCTGTAAGATAGGGAAGTTTGGGGTTGGGGCGGCAGTGAAAAAAAAAGAACATGGGTGCTAGTATAGCATTGGAAATGTTCTAGTCATGCTGAAGAGGTTCTAGTGATACTGCGGGAGTCTGGAGGACAGCAAGCACTTTGATATGCTTAGAGGCACTACACCTAATCATTTGTCCCATCTGTCAGTAACATGGTAAATAACTCTTGTTGTGGTGGTGGTTATTGTTGTGGTTGCTGCTGCTGCTGTAGAGGGGAGCCAGCTCCACAAATTCCTGAGGAATGCTGGCTTTATGGCCATAGTTTGGCAAAATGAAGTTTTCTCTGCATCAGAAACGTTCCATATAGCTTTTTAGATAGAAATGAAGAGATATTTAGTCACAAATTATTTTTTTTTAAAACAATTTTGGACATGTGTCCCTTTGCTGTAGGTAGGTGAGCAGTGAGCCAAGGTTTGGGGTCTTGTATTTGAACATTCTTTTTCTTTAAATCAAGAAACAATTATTGAAATATTGTTGCCTAAACAACCTCTCATGACATCTTATTTCTATTGCCTATGGAATGTGGTCCCATGGATTGTTACCAATTATAGTATTTATGGCTTTATTACTGTGGCAAAATATCATGATCATAGTAACTCTTATAAAGGAAAATACTTGAGTCTAGTTTATACTTCCAGAGGTTTAGTCCATTATCATCAAGGTGAGAGGTATGTCATTGTGCAGAAAGACTTAGTGCTGGAGTAACAGAAAGTTCTACGTTTGATCCAAAGGCAGCCAGGAGGAAAGTATCTTCTGTATTGGGTGGAGCTTGAGCAGTAGGAGACCAGAAAGGCTGCCTACACAGTGACATACTTTCTCCAAAAACCTACATCTGTACCGACAAGGTCCCACCTCCTAATACAGCCACTTTCCATGTGCCAAGCATATTCAAACACATGGGGGCCAAACCTATTCATAACACCATATCAATCCTCTTAGTCTTTAATCATAATTTCCTGATGAATATTTAATACCTGGTAGGTTGTCTCTTTTATTTATTTGTTTTGTTGATTGGTTTTCTGTATGTTTTTGTGGTTATATTATTAAGGATCTAGTTCTTAGTGATCACTTGGGCTCAAAAGGAGCCTCTAACTCCTCAACCCATTCCTTTCCCAGTTGTTTTATCTGAGCATAAGTCAAAGTTCCTGCTTAACCATAGCTTTGCTTAGGTCCATTTAGAAAATCTTTCTTCTGTGTTAGCACTCTTCTTTATAGACTGGACATTAGTTATAATTCACTTAGTAGGTTTGTATAGCCTCACTAAAGAAAAGAGCAGTTGACTTTCCACAGGTATAGTGTGCATTTGAGAAAGAGATCATAGTCTCAAGGGAATTCCTTGATCTCAGAGGGCAAGGGAATTCCTTGACCTCAGATGGCAAGGGAAAACAGAAACAAAAACAAAAAACATGATCTCTTTTAATTATTCTGACCATCTAACCACATTAATATAGTTTTCATATATAGTTATTGAAAATCAGTGAAAGTCAGAATATCAGTTACACCTACCTAGTACTTTTACCTACTGTATATTTAAACGAATATTCATTTAAAAATAAACTTTGATTAGTTATATAGCCACTCCTTACAATTATTAATATTTGACCTTAGGAACTCTCTCAGAGGACATGGCTTTAGTTTCTATTACCCTATGTTGGTTTAAATATGCAAATGGGACAACTAGGACGTGTGGCCTTGTTGGAGAAACTGTCTGAGTTGCTTGGAAACAGTCTTCTCCTGGCTTTCTTTGGATAAAGATGTAAAACTCTCAGCTTCTCCTCTGCCAAGTCTTCCTGGAAATTGCCACGCTCCCACCTTGAGAATAATGGACTGAACCTCCAAGCCTGTAGCCAGCCCTAATTAAATGGTGTTCATTATAAGAGTTGCCTTGGTCAAAGTGTTTCTTCACAGCAATGGAAATCTGAAGACACACCCCACGTGGTGTTGAGTCCAGTAACAAAGGGCTGAATCAAAACCACCTGTCTTCCTTATATCCTGTATAAATGTGCCCACATGAGTTTGATTAGCATATAGGGGTACAGATAGAACACTTGTTTGAATGATCGTACTCTGATTTCTTTATCATGAGTGAGTGGCAGCAATTATGGTTCAGAAGGATCAAGCTGACCCAAGTATTTGCTTTTATAAATGTCTAAACTGGAATCTTCCATGACAAGACGGGTCATGATCTTTTCCAAACAGAGGCACATCGCCTAAGAAACTTCGTGAGTGCCCTTCTGACTATACAAAGACTTCAAGTTAGAGGACAACATTCTACTCTTGTTATTTTTCGATAAAGGCAACATTTTATCCTTAAGTTTATAGGAAGGTAAGAGCCTTGTACTGAAAACTATAAGGCCTTTCTTGATTAAGGCCCATGTATGGAGGAGATGCAAATGGACAAGCATACAGTGAAGGGAGTTTTCAATGACAACTCCCCATTGGAAAGACAAAAGAAGACATATTGGAACAACATTACAATCTTCATTGTTCCCTCTTCACAGCATTCCCATGGGGAGTTTCTAGCCCTTTTTTACTCAAGAATAATCATGAGAAGAGGATACAACTAACAGATTCATCACCTTACTAACATGGGCGCTTATATCTGTATCTTGTCATTTTTCATTATCAGTGATGAAGGAAACAATGTCCCTTTGGATTATCTACATTTACAACAGTGACTCTTTCATAGCCTGTGAGCTTTCTGTGTTTTGTCTGGTAACTTTAAATGATTCTATAAGTTAGGTAAGGTTTTGGCTGTCTTGTGGGATAAACTTCTAATATTTCCTTTAAACATTCCCTTGGACCCCTTTCAAATTTACAATCTGTCAATCCAATTATATTCTTATATAGATAAGAGAAAAGCATGACAGGACTCAGGGCAAATGCTTCCTTTCTATCAGCCTTCCTAGATAAGAATTCTGTTAAAAACATAATATTCTGTACTACACACAATCTTCATGCCTATTATTTAGAGAATGTGGGACACAGAAAACATCTAAAAATCATTGAAAAATATAATATTAGGATGTTCCCTTTCATTAGCTTGTTTATGTTACAGCAACTAGAAAGTGAAAACAAAAGCAGGTGCCTGGGGCAGAAAAAGATGGGCAAGAAGCATGGAGTAAAGAAATCCTGTCTATAACAGAGAAAGAGAGGCTCAGAGATTCTAGCCATTCAGATCTAGCCATCACTGCCTGGATCCCCAGCCTTCTACCCAAGCAGACAGGTTCTACATTGCTTCTAGTTATCCAGCGGTAGCAGGGTAAAAATCCTTTAAGAGGTCAAGACTAGATTCCTGGAAGGTTCTTCACTTCACTATCACACACCTTTGCTTAAACTTTGAAATGATTCCAAACTTGTCCTCTTCTTCTTCCTACCTTCTCCTTTTGGGACCTTACAGATATAAATACTGTACTTTTGGCTTCATAGACATTGTATCTTCAAAGTCCAGACATCATTCTTTGGAAATATTTTTATTTGTTATTGTCTAATAAATTAGACAATATATAATTAGGCAATTATATATTGTCTAATTTATTAGACAATAACACACACACACACACACACACACACACACACACAGACTTCCCTTACCATTCCTCAGTTTTTAGTCAACAGAGTGTTCATAACTAGATGTTATCATCATATGGTCCATATTAGAAAGGACTTCTCAACAATTTAATTTATAATAATCATATTCAGATACCACCATTGTCCAAAGAAACTTCAAGTATCTTACAGGGAAGTTTAACCTTTCTGTAAGTATTAACTGTGGGAACCGAGCCCTTGATGAGACAGTTTCACTCTCTTCCTTCCTTTGTATGTTCCTTAATAGTTGGGCTTCTGAGAAGAATGTAGGAAGGTAAGTAATTGCCACATATTTTAGGAATAGTTTGCTTTTTGCCTTAAATTGCTCCAAGAGTACCGTCTGCATATCCCTATGCTAAAAACAAAATGACATTAAAGATAATTGGGAGTTATACCTGAGCAGCATATAAATCATACTGTCCAGCTTGTAAAAGATAAATTGGCTGCTACACATACGATGGAAGGGAATGGGCTATGACGGTAATGGCACACAGCAGTGCTCAGATCTCCAGGTCTGGGTGGCATCTGACGAAATTCATTTGGAATTCAACTCTCCTAAAGTACTTGTTCACTGTCTTGCCAAGGTTAACTCAGTTCTCACTCAGCAAGCTGACGAGCTCATCAACACTCTTCCTTGCTGTTTTCCAGACTATGGCTATTACTAGGACCGTTTAGCCTACACTGGGATCTATTCTTTCACTCCTAGATATTTATGTTGTATATGATGCCATTGAAAATATGTCATTTATGTGAAAATTCACTTACATACAGAAATACAATGGTAGTCATAGACACTGGTTCTTTCCTATAATGCCATCAGTCACTGTAACTGTTAATATTTAGTTAGAACAGTGGTTGCTTATCTAACACATTAATGAGGATCCTGGTTTGATAGTCTGAACTTCTCACTGGTGGAAATAGAAGTGATTCATTTAGCAATCTATGGATTGATTGTGATACCAGAGGGAGACGAAACTTTAAGGAATTATGTCTTATTCTGAAATAACATTTTAAAGAATTTGTCATATAGCCTACATAAATTCTCAGGAAGCTTTAAACATATTGAAGTTATTAAGGATAAAAATTACCTTTAAAATATGATTGCATATAATTAAGGGAGATGGGAAAGAAACCTTATGGTTTGGGCTGGCCAGAGAGTGAAACCAACAGTTAAAATAAACAGTACCACTAAGTGTGACGTGAAGCTCACTCCAGGGTCTCTGGAGGTGAAAAGAGATCCACAAACGTTAGTACATCAGCTCTGCTTCTCTTGTGAGAAATTTCTTCTCAGCAAATTAGAGGTCAGAAACAATAACAACAACAACAACAACAACAACAAAAAGTGAAGTGTTTATGTGAGTGTCCTCTTTAGAGCAATGATACTAATAAAGAAGTAGAAACCACTATGAGCAGCATTGGTTACAAAGTTCACTGAATCTGTGCAAGTGGCCTTTTATCCAGCTATGTAAAACAACCTGCTTTCTGTGTCACAATAGACATAGGAATATGTTAACAGATAACCCCTGAAATGAGCAATAAATAAAACGTATGTCAGCTTCACTAAAGGCATGCCTTTACACTTCCTGCATTCTAACTTATTTCTATACAGTGATGGCCAGAGGAGTTGGAAAGTTGTATAACCCTGCTAGATCTCACTTACTATGGACAGAACTCGGGTGACTAATGAATTAAGTGAACCATTGCTAAGTAAATTTCCTCTGCCAATTAGGCAAACATTACTAGTCTGATGCAAGCACACACATCCTTGTCCCCACAGAAAACACATCTGTGGGTAAACACCAGCTATTAGTGGATGTTTTTAAAGCTGATTAAAAACAATTAATGTTCCTGTTATTGAGTTACTCTGAACATTCTTAGTTCGTCAACTGATGTATATAGTTAAAGCTGGATTTCGATGCAATAAAATAGGAATTTTATAAAGAAAATAATTAAAACAATTTCAGCAACTATGTTTCACATTCTATCTAAATATAAGTTTAAAAAAGAACAGACTGGCCGGGCGTGGTGGCGCACGCCTTTAATCCCAGCACTCGGGAGGCAGAGGCAGGCGGATTTCTGAGTTCGAGGCCAGCCTGGTCTACAAAGTGAGTTCCAGGACAGCCAGGGCTAGACAGAGAAACCCTGTCTCGAAAAACCAAAAAAAAAAAAAAAAAGAACAGACTGTCAGCTTACATATTTCCCTAAGGAATTTTTCCTAACATCAGTACTCCATTTTCATTATCCTATTAGAATCTCAATATTCATCATTTTTTTCATATAAATATAACTAAAATGCAGTACATAGAATATTTTCTCATTCTTGAGCTTTAAGGTATCTTGTGGTAAAATATCACAAAGCATGTGTATTTATGAATGTACACATTCACTATTATATTTCTTTCCATTGAAAATAGGTGTTTTTCATACAATCTAATGTGAATGGAGTTTTCTCTCCTCCAATTTCTCTTAGATCCTCCCAACCTCCTACATATTCAACACTCAAATGCATTCTATCTCAAAAATAATAATATAAAATGAAATACTTTTAGTGAGGGTGGTATTTACTTAAACACTTCTGAGAGTCTCTAAGGAAAGGAAAAGATTGTTTAATTTCATTTTCAGATTAGTCCCATAGCTCAAACTTGCATGTCTCTTCACATGTGCTCTGTGATGTATAATACAACACACATGGTTTTATATATGCTTTTCCTATTCCCATGATGCTGCAGTTTGTCCAGGATGCCTGTGGGTTTAATTCATCTTTGCTGTATTTTTCTCCAATTCTAAGCACAATTATGCAAAATTGTAAATAAAACACAGAGCTGTGTGATGTTGACCATCTTCTATTCAGAAACTTAAGAGTATCTAGTTTAATCTCTTGTGTATTCTACACTTTCAAAGCATTGCTTTTACATTGTTTCCTATTCTTTGTTTTTCTTTCTATTTATGTTTCCCCTTATTTCATGTCTTGCAGAATGGATTAGGATAAATGGCACCTTCGTGTTAAAGATTAGCATAATATACATAACCATTATTCTGGTGACTTCTATAGTCTTGGCTATACAGAATTAGTCAAAAGTAAAATAGTTTTTAGTATTGACTGAAATCACAGTCAGTATCCCTTGGACTCATGCTTGGATGAAGCCTATGTTATGTAATTAGTTTCTATGTCAGGGACATCATGACACAGCTCCCCTGCTAGCACATCATTTAGATTCCGAAGGCTTGTCTTAAACAGTAAAAGCCCACAAAAATACAAACAGGAGGAAAATAGTAATACTAACAAGGCAATCAAAGAAACACTTACTTTCATTTTAAAAACTGACAGGGAATCTGTCTCCTCATTCAACTTTAGTTGGCAAATTGTATTGGCCAATTATATTGTTCTGCGCACACCCACAATTGGTTGTTGAGATGCACAAAGGATTGAATTGCAAATTTACACATATGGAATGTGTGCATATGTGTAATTACTGGGAAACACACAGAGACACATGCAGACACACACAAGAGATGCCAATCTCTCCACACAATTTTCCATAACAAGATCGCCTTAAATATTCTTTTATGTTAAAAGCCACCTTGTGCTCAATGTTCATCATACAATTTATATTTAAAGATGCTGTATGACATAAGATGATTATACACCTCAATCATCAGGGCAATTAGAATTCTTACAAAGGTCATGACATGTTATAAGGTACAATTCTGTTCTTCCCCAAAAGTTAAAATAACACCATGACACTGAAACAGAAATCATATTAACTTATCAAGCAAAATAGGGTTTATGCCGACCTTAAGTAACTTGTGCATATTTGAGCAAAATCATTCTGTTTAGAAACTACATACATGTTTCAGTTATCAGAACTTTTGTTTTAATATGCGCAAAATTGTGATAACTGAAAGAGCAGCTTCTTTTTTTTTTTCCTTTGCTTTTCTTTTCTTTGTTTCCTTATTTGTTCAAGTACCTACAGAGGTGGTTTGCATGTGGGCTTCATCACTTAGCAGTTTTGTAGGATTATCTTAAGCAAGGTACTTAAATGTGATGTGCCTTATTTGCTTTGTATGAAAATCTCGAACCATGCTACTATCATATTTTATTATTTGCTATAAAGAGCAGTGCACGGAGTTTTTAGCAAAGCCTAGGGCACAGAGCACAAAGCCAACACATGATGCTCTAGACTGTCCATGACTTTATAATGTCTTAAATGCGGTGCATACACAGTAGAAAATAAAGTTGAGTTTTTGAAGTTTGATCTTCCCCTATACTAGTGATTAGCAGTAGTTCTCTTTGTATACATGCCCGAGCAGTCTCAGTGAGCTAGTGACATGATCGAGAATCATGTGTAAATGACCCAACTCTAGAGCTTGAATGGATGTTGCAAACTATAGCATTTTGTATAAACGTCTATTAAGTTACTTTAGATTTATGGTATTTTAAAACTAAAGATATAGTACTTAGTGCCTTTTTAATAGTTATATTCCATGTGTGCATGTGCATTTGCACACATGTGTGGTGTGTGTGGGTGGGTGGGGGTCTGTATGTGTAAAGAGCAGAATAAACGTTGCGTGCCATTCCTCAGGTGCCAAATACATTGTTTTTAGCTTTAATTTTTGAAGCTGAGTCCAAAATTGGCTAAGCACTTACTTAGCGGGTTAGTTTGGCATACTAGAAAATCTTAGGGAATCTTACTGTCTCTGTGTCCTCTGTGCAAAAACTACAACTGTGTCTTGCTCTTGGTACCTGGATTTTGGGAACAGAACTGAGGCCTTCTTGTTTACAAGTCAAATGTGTTCCTATTTCCATACCTTTTAGAGACTCTGAGATCCATCTATGCTTCAGAATAGTCACACCCAGCACACAGGAAGCCTCATTCTCTACAGGTCCATTGATCTATGTGACTCCCATATCAGCACAAAGACGTTGTTGCTGGTTGACTGCAGCTGATGGAAATGGAAATTACATACTCTGCTAACGCAGACTATATTACAGCTCAGTGATTTGAAATTTGAAAGTTGGTATTTCTTGTAAGAACTAAGTGGAAAGGGCAGTGAGCTCTTATGTGGGTTCAGGTGCTTATGTGACCTGGTGTTAATTATCTAACCTGCCGGAGCTTCCTTCTTCATTACTGTTGCATTTGTAAGATTGCAACACCTGTTTGAACACCAGTCTTATTAGGATTGCTGACAGCATTGAGTTGCAGAGTGGTTTTAAAAGCTTTTCACAAATAAGAGAGTGTCACAATGCTACAGTGCTGTGTGTCTTGCTTCATTAGCAGCAGCTGTATTTCTCTCAGGCCCATCTTGGTTTGAATATCTATGTTTCTACCCTAAACAAATAACATTTCTTCAAGTTACAATATTTAGAATTCAAAAAATAAGCAATAGTGTTCAAATATTTCAGAAGAACGCTAACATATGTTTGATATTTTCACCTTTAAATTATGACAAAAGTAAAGTACTATATTTGTTGTGTTCTTGCCTTAAAATTTTGTCATGTCTCAAACACTCACTATTTGAATGGACACTGTGCAGTCATATTGAAAGATTTTAGAAAAACAAAACCATTCATCTACTTCAGCGTTTCTGTGTGTTGTATCACTTGCACACTGCTTTTCAATAAGCTGGTTTATATTGTCTGGATAATCTGCATTAGAGCCATTTCAACTTGAAAATTACTGCAAAAAAAAGTAATTGATCCTCTGCTTCAATATTCCTGCTGTTTCATTAGCTCTCTTACAATTCGCGGAAATCTATTTCTCACTGATGTTGAAAAAAACATAACAAGGCCACAGCAGGGAGGCACTAGCTTCATTAAAGACCATTATTACAAAAGTGAAATGATGGAGGGCAAATTGTTTCTGGCCTTGTAGTGCTGGTCCTGCAGCCTGCAATAATCTGTGAGCTTGGAACCACAGTCAATTTATTATCTTCTCTTTATCATTCACTTCCCATTGGCAGCCCCTGGTGATGCTAGGCTTGTCAGTCCACAATCCAGCCTATCTCTTCCACTGTTGATTAAAAACAAGCTAAGCTACTTTGGAAGTGAGGGCTACAGTCTGTCAATAACTGAATTTACTTCTGCTTCGTAAAATATCAGAATGCTGGTTTCCAGCGAATGTGGATGCCAGCATTATTTAAAGAGTGATTGGGCAGAGAAAGCATAGAAATTTTGACCCACTCAGGCTTCCATCTATCATGGAAGCCTATAATAAGGGGCTGACAAAGAAGGATTTAAGATAGAAGAATCAGTGATTGCTCTATTAATCTAGTTTAACTGATACTAAAATCTGACAGAGCGAATTACAAGTTGCAGGCAGTAAGGCTTATCAATTCATTACCACTTTCAAGGCTCTCTTGCTTTCCTTCTGCCTTCAGCTTCTGGCAAAGGGCGGCCTTTTACAGTTCAATTTCTCAGTTTATTTTTGACTGCTTTTAATTAAGTTTGATGGCCTGCTTCTGCACTACTGAAGTTATTGTAGTTGCAAAGCGCTTTGCTGTTATAATGATCGCTCCCTTGATGTCTGTTCATTATTAACTGCTTTTCAAACGTGCTGCTCTCAACTCTCATTCTATAAATATTTAAATAACTGTGAATTTCTATAACATAAATATCTGAGCACAAAAAGGACAGGATTCTGCGGCCTGTTTAATAGGTTAGACACAGTAAAGTAGAAATCTTTTCTGTACTGTCACTTGTGATGTTTAACTAGGAATATTCCTAAATCATCCCCCAAAAAGACCTCCACCAAACAGTGCCAAAGTCTCAAAATTAACAATGACGGGGGACCCAAGAGTTTATGAAAGTCAGCTATGACTTAATTATAGTAAACAGCTAAGAAAAAAGTATGAGTATTTTTTTAACCTATAAATCTTGGATTTTAAAAACTATTTTAGGAAATTATTTTATCTTGGTCTTAAGAAAATGAATGTTGAAAAAATAAATTAGACTCTCTGCTGGAGTATGAGAACATGTCTCAAAAATGATTAAAATAAACAGAAAAAAAACTTCAAAAATTGGGAAAAAAAAAGTTTACTATTTAACTAGTGGGAAAAAAAACAATGAAGAAATTGATAATTAAAATCCACATATTAAACCATATCAATCTCAATGATCCAAGCATTAATGTGCTTTCCTCCTCCATTCCTGTGGTAAAATGAAATTTTTTTTTCGAAAAACTAAATGAAGCAAAAATATAACCACAGAGCAGTTTAAATGCAGGCATGAGTACAAAGTAAGAGTTTCCGCCAAAGTGGAGTTAGCATCACTTGACACTCTTTTGAGCACTGTCCTAACTCAAGAGCTAAAGTGCTCTTAACATGGTCCCTATTGTATACATAGGGAGATGGAGGTATAAAAAAACAGAAAGAACCTTCCTGATACTTACACACTCAATACAAGGTCAGACTAATACTCTAGTTCAGATAGCCTCTGTGATTTTAGAGGCACTGTCCTGCTCATAAATATGTCTATGAACTGGTGAGGTCAATAATCAGATGAACAAAAGGACTGATCTGATTTGGCACACTTCTCAGTTAACAGGAACTACAAAACCACAGTGAGCAGACCCAGACAGGTCAGAACCATATGCTGGAAAGATATTGGTAAAATATGGAAAGAGAAGATAGTAACATTATAATGTGGCTGTTCTCCTTCCCTGCGTGGAATATATTCTTTGTTTTAATCTTCTCCCATCACTGAAGTCTATGTAGTTTATCCTGTATGGAAAATCCACCTAAGAACTTGATAAAAGCAAATCACAAGGCTGACTTTCATAATCATGGGGCCTGTACATTCATCTCTTCCTTGATTCTGAGATCATGGCCAGTCAACTGTACTACCCCAACCACATCTTCAAACTCTTCTGAAATATAAGTGGGTAAAGGAAGACATTTATCATCTGGGTGAAATTTTAATCTAAGTAACTGTAAGTGGTGATAACAATGGCAAATCACTGTGATTAAATAAGGGCAGTTAAAGATTCAAAAAGGAAAAAAAAAAGCCTACGGTCCATACTTAAGTGAGAAATGTACATTAATAATAACAAAGCAAATGAAAAGCAATTAAAACTACTGGAAATCACATACATCTTCATATAAAATTTCATTGGGGAACTTCTTGAAAGACAAGTTATGGAGGTGCAGGTCCAGGCTCAGGTGCTGCATTATTTCCAGGCTTGTGTGAGTTGAGACATCCAAAGGCAGAAAGCCTTGGGCAGCAGTGCTGCTCACTGAAGACGAAAAGGAATACAGCATGCTACCACTCAGTCTGTTTCACACTCAAGATGGTGCCAACCAAAGTCAAGCCAGGTTTCCTTTCTCTCAGGAAAAGTTCCCCCTTCAACATAGATATTAATCTAAGTATGTTTAAATGGAATAAGGTTGACCATCAAAATTATGGAATAAAAAAAGCAATCCACTGGATTCAAGTACTAATTAATAGATATCATGAAAATCTATGTCAATTGTTAGGAGGCACAATTAGAGAAGAGACATATAAGTTTTCTTAGCATGCAGAGAAAATGAATCACTCTCCAAATCATCTTAGTCCAACATTCAGAGGCCTATTATCAGGATGTTTAAATTTTTTAAATGTTTCCATTGACAACATAAAGGCTAATTAGAGGTCATATACAAATGAGAAGGACATTTAGCTGGATCAGATGAAAACTTTCTTAAGCATTAGAGAAAATTATTGGCAACCTGCATTGAAGACCATTATGATAATATATGTGTCCCATATTTCCCATCTCTCAGGGATCTTAAAATTGGTTGGGCAAAGACAAGAGATTGAATGAAGGACCAGGAAAGTATGCTACCAGAGATCAGATACCCAGAAAACCAAAGCAAAAACACACAACATGAGCAAGTCAGAATAATAAGTAGAAGGGTGGAATTCTCAACATTTAAGTTTACAAATGCTGTCAGTGAAGAATACTTGCATTCACAATTAGGAATAAAAATTGCTAATTTTATGAATTTTAACAAAACTTAAGTCTTAAGCCAAAATAATGCACATGAAAATATTTACACAGTCTTAGTAATTTGAACACTGAATGTTAATTATAACCAAACAATTGGGTTTAGCATATTAAATCTAGGCAAGAAGACAATTCTGCCAATCATGTACCTATCTTAAAACTTGTCTAAACATCACCTTAGGAAGTTATCACTAATATTGAACAATGATAAACTATGATAATTAACATCAGCATATTTCATTAAAAATAAAGCAATTACCTCCAAATGTCCAGCAATTGAATGCTGGTCTCACATCATGGCAAGATTGTATTACACAAAGAATTGGAGCTAGCTGTTTCTGTTGCTGTTATTAGGAGATTCTTGAGCATGTATATATATATATATATATATATATATATATATATATATATATATATATAAATTTAAAGTTAAGTTAGTTTTTAATTCTATAAAAAGTATTTACATCATTGTTGCTTATGTACACGGGCAATTATAGAGCATTTCTTCCTCTAAGTTCCTTGTGCAGGAATATTTTAAAAGAAGCATTAAGACATTGTTTGCATCCACCTCATCTATTTGAGCCAAACTATTTCCTACTACAAAGAGAAAAACTGTCTCCTAATGAGAGCCTAGAAGATCCCATTTGCCTTTATGCTATAGAAGCATCCAGAGCCTGACAAATTACAGAGAGAGATGCTCACAGCCAACCATTGGACTGAGCACAGGGTCACCAATAGAGGAGTTGAGAGAAAGAACTGAAAGAGCTGAAGGGCTTTTCAACCAAATAGGAAGAACAACAATATCAACCAACTAGTCCCCTCAGAACTCCCAGGAACTAAACCACCAACCAAAGAGTACACATGGAGGGACACATGGATCCAGCCTCATATGTAGCAGAGGATGGCCCTTTTGGGCATCAATTGGAGGAGAGGCCCTTGCTCCAGTGATTGCTCAATATTCCTGTCTAGGGGAATGTCAGGGCAGTTGGGTGGGAGAACACCCTCACAGAAGCAGGGGAAAGAGGGATAGGATAGGAGGACTCCAGAGGTGGAGGGTAACAATAAAGAGAATAAATTTGAAATGTAAGTAAAGAAAATATTCAATAAAAAAAAAGAAAATTGAGGTCTGCTCTTCGATGGAAATTACAAATTTAGCATGTGGTCTGCATACAAGACGATGGAGTCTACCTTTATGTTTTGCAAAGCATACTGCTTTCCAGGTTAAAGGTATGATTTAAGTTGAGCACATTATTTCTTTCTTTCAGCTTTACTCTAGTGAGTCTGGCTAAGGGTTTATCTATCTTGTTGATTGTCTCAAAGAACCAGCTCCTGGTTTGGTTAATTCTTTGAATAGTTCTTTTTGTTTCTACTTGATTGACTTCTGCCCGGAGTTTGATTATTTCCTGCCTTCTACTCCTCTTGGGCGAATTTGCTTCCTTTAGTTCTAGAGCTTCTAGGTGTGCTGTCAAGTTACTAGTGTATGCTCTCTCTAGTTTCTTTTGGGAGGCATTCAGGGCAATGAGTTTTCCTCTTAGGACTGCCTTCATTGTGTCCCATAAGTTTGGGTATGTTGTGGATTCATTTTCCTTAAACTCTAGAAAGTCTTTAATTTCTTTCTTTATTTCATCCTTGACTAAGGAATCATTAAGTAGAGCATTGTTCAGTTTCCATGAGAATGTTCGCTTTCTATTATTTATGTTGTTATTGAAGATCAGGCTTAGTCCATGGTGGTCAGATAGGATGCATGGGATAATTTCAATATTTTTGTATCTGTGGAGGCCTGTTTTGTGACCAATTATATGGTCAATTTAATGGATGAGATGTCCTTTTTTTTCCCTGTTAGTGAGAGTATACAAGAAATTTCAAAAGATCAAATGTTTATACCTGTAATGTCAATATATAAGACAGGAGGACAGTGGGCAGCAATACTTTCATCGCTACGAACTAGTATTTGCAGTTTCTAATAGAGACGGCACTTATACATGATTTTTGGTATGGATGGTGTTATTTCAATTAAACAGGTTCCTAAAGTGATTTAACACACATCCTAAAATTTGATCACAAAGGTTTATATTATAGATCATCATTCAGCCACTGTCTGATTACTATCTAAAAGTATAAAACAATTGTTTTCAATACAATGTGAGATAAAAGCAGCCTTTTATTGGGCAGAAATTTACATCTTCCTGTAAGAAGAAACCCACCTATATTGACTAGGAAGTCGATTGTGTTCTGACCTCAAATTCAACAGCAAGATCACAGGCATCAACTGTTGAGAGTCTGATATTTGACGTCTAAAATTATAATAGACAACATTGAAGATAGACCTATATTGCAGAAAAAAATGATTGAAGTAGATAAGTTTACCTTTTTACGATAATACTGATATCATTAATTTTATAGTAATCCTTTTATAACTTTTTTTTTATTCTTTGCAGTATTGAGAAGAAAACCTGAAGTAAGTAATATTTTATCAGTTACAAAATTTTCAGTTCACAGCAGATGATACTATTGGCCATATTCTTTAAAATAAACTCTATTCTTTTGTTCCCGTTTCTAATCTGAGATTACTCCAACTCATCTTTAATTTCCTGCCTTCAAATGTTTCTGTCTTCAAACAAATGTTGTGATAGCCATCTCTTTTATTGCTTTTGTCATTGTTTGTTATTTTATACCAAATGAGTGTTTGCAAGAAGGCAATTTAAGACTGAACACCAAGCCCCAACCCCTTAGTTCAGTCCTAAACATCTCAATCTACTCCTAAAATGGATTTTCAATTAGGAAATATGTTAACTGTCAGGGAAAAATTAATTGATTGAAGCAGTAGTTGAAAACTGTTGGAATACCATTTTTATTGTGTCTGGAAAAAGGACCTACCATACAGCTCAGGATGGTCTGTAATTCTTGGGCTTGAACATACCCAATACCATCATCAATGGAGCTTGGTATGCCATACCCTGCTCTTATTCTGAAAACAGTTATTATTAGTTCTTTGAGAGTTTTATTATCTTGTTTGATCATATTCAACCCCCACACTCACTCTTCTAAAATATGCATCCATTTTCTTGCCTTTTGAAAACATTTTTCCCCCTCAACACCGTTTTTTTTTTTTTTTTTTTTTTTTTTTTTTTTTTTTTTTTTTTTTTTTTTTTTTGTTGTTGCTCAAATATTCTTTGATGTTTGGAACATGGTTATTGGATGTTTGGCACATAATTAATTTGTTAGGGATTATACTCTTAAAATGTCTCTCCTTCTAGCAGTTAACAATAGCCAATAAATAGCTCCCATGACTAGGGGTGACTTTTTATGACAAAGTTTCATCTAATTGCTGATGCTTGCTCTGGCTTGGGCTCACCCATGTTTATGGATATTTTCACTACCAATGTGAATTCACGTGGGAAACTTCCCTGTAGTGGCCAGAAGATATAATCCTTTTAGTAACCCATCACTTCTGAGACTTAGACTTTCTTACCTCACTTCTACCTACAATGATCCTTGAAGCTTGGGAGAATGCTGTGCCATGTATATATTCCATTTATGGGTGAGGATTCTGCAGGCTCTTATTTGCATCTCTTCCAAGTGTGGGTCTCTGTGTTAACCACAATCACTGCAAATAGATGCTTCTCAGCCAAGGGCTTCATTGTTTAATGTGTGGTGGTTTGAATGAGAATGACTCCCATAGACTCATATATGCATACTTTGTAATTAGAGAATGGTGTTACTTGATAGGGATTAGGGGTTAGGGCCTTTTTGGAGTAGGCATGACCTTGTAGGGGTATATCATTGGGGGTAGACTCTGGGGTTTAAAATCCTGCAGCCAGGCCTAGGGTCTCTCTCTGCCTGCTGCCTGTGGCTCTGCATGTAGAACTCCCAGCTACTCTCCAGGATCATGTCTACCTGCATGCTGTATCTTATTCACAATGACAATGGTCTAAACTTCTGAACTGCAAGCAAGCCCCAGTTAAGTGTTTTACTTTATAGGAGTTGCTGGGGTCATGACTTTCCTTTGCAGTAATAGAACATTGACTAAAATGAAGTCAGTTGGAATCAGTATAAATAGTAACGGGCTTTCTTCTATGGCTTATAACCTGTCCAGCCACTGGTTCTTAGCCTCAAATTGTTCCAGATAAGACTTTTATTTTTTCTGGATTGTAACTTGTAGTCAATCAGAAGGTGATTGTTTACTTCTCATGTGTTCATGCTTCTAATGCACCAGTGGTATGTCATGCCAGTTACTTATTACTGAACTTATAGGCTTCATCACTGCTTATGATAGATTTTTTTCTTCTCTCTCAGTATTGTGCATAGCATCTTCTATTGCTATGAAACATAGTCAATAGAGACAAAATTTCTGTGTAATAATTAAGCTTAATTTCTCTATGCTCTGCATGTCAAGTACATGTTGTCTTCAATAATAGGGTCACACCATTAAGGTCTGAGAACTAAGATCAACAACAATTGCCTATGACATTTGATGGTCACTTAGAATTTATGGGTCAACAACTCCAAAAAAAAAAAAAAAAAAAAAAAGGTAATCCATTCCTGACTGTGGGCTTTTTTATGTTAGCCTCCAGAGTCTAATAAGTTCACTGTTACACTGTTACAGGGTAATTCCAGTTTTAATTCTCTCTCTCATCTTTCTCTCTCCCCTCTTTACCCTGTCTCTTTTTGTGTAAAATATTGAAGAATTTGCATAGTTACTGAATTAACAGTGTGAAGACATTAGGACATTTGATAAAATAGTTGATAAAGGTGCTTTGTGAAATGAAAGTTCTGGCTTTTGTTCAAAGAGATAAAGCAAGTTTCTGAATATTCATGTCATGTGACCTTTGTATGTTAATCTATACCTTATTCAGTATTATGTAATCATAAATTTGAATTTTTATTTATTTACTATAAATAAAAAAGGCTTCCTATAAAATACTGAGATAATTTTAATGCTTATAAAGGCTTCTGGTTTATGACGCTAGCATTATTTGTTGTAGAAAAGTGAGATATTTTAATATTGTAAGAGAAAGATTCTTCCTTTTAGCTTACTTGGTATGGCTTAGAAGTTGGTTTTGTTCATTCTGTCACATTAAATCCTACTGTGTCCTCCATAGATAAGCATTATCAATCATTGTAAAATACCAGACATTCCCACACATAAAAAATGTTGTATAAAATCATTTCTACTGGGCATTTTGTAAGGGTTTTTCCCAGTATATAAAGCACATGGATTATCAGAAGAGGACACATAAAAAAATCAATAAAGCATCTTGGAATAAAACTGAAGATACAACAGACACATGCTGCTCCTTTTTGCCTTGCCCTTTATTACTTCCCTGCATTACAAATCCTTACTGTCACTTCATGTGTCCTTTGCATTGAAGTCATTGCTGGGAGCCTACCATCTGCTTCATGGTCACTGTCAAGTCTCTAGCCCATACATCTACGCTATTTGTTTCATTTCAAATTCAGCTTCCTTCCACCTCATTCTCAGTTGCCTACTATATTTCTGTTTAACAAGGAAATCAACTGACATGGTGTCTCTTTTTGTCTCTTAGCATGTAAAACTAAGATAGTTACTTCATACTGTGTATAGAGAGCATATAATATACTAAGATATTTATCCTTAAGGGACCCTGATATAGCTGTCTTGTACAGAAGTGGATGCTCATAATCATCTATAAGATAGAACACAGGGCCCACAATGGAGAAGCTAGAGATAGAACTCCAGGAGCTGAAGGGGTCTGCAACCCCAGAAGAGGATCAATAGTATGAACTAACCAGAACCCCCAGAACTCATGTCTCTGGCTCCATATGTAGCAGAAGATGGCCTAGTCGGCCATCATTGGGAAGAGAGGCCCCTTGGTACTGCAATCTTTATATGCCCCAGTACAGGAGAACACCAGGGCCAAGAAGTGGGAGTAGGTGGACAGGGCAGCAGGGAGGCAGGAGGGGGGAGGGACTTTCGGAACAGCATTTGAAATGTAAATTAAGAAAATATCTATTAAAAAATTGGAAAAAAAGGTATTTATATATGCTGTGTTTGCTACAGTGAGTAATAAATTTCTTAAAACATTTCCTGATATCTATATTGTGCATAGATCCGATGTATTACAATGAACTTAGTATGTGTTAGTATATTCTTTGAAGTCATTAGGTTTTATTTCTAAGTACATGTGTACAAGTATGCCTATCTAGGCATATTTGCATGGGAGGGCAAGAGTTCATCGAATCCAGAAGAGGGCATTGGAAACTTGGAGCTGAGTTATTATAATCCTCAGGTAATTATAATCTACATGACGGGTGCTGGGATCCAAATCTTGGTCCTCTGTCAGAACCTGAAGTGCTTTTATACTCTGTGCATAGTTCCATGTCATAGTATGTTTTGCTTGGTTCCATATCTTTAGTTATTGAGAATTCTCATTTAAGTCAGTCTCATTTCATCCCCAGGTGACTTTCCAGCCACTTACATTGTCTTTATGTGACTAAAGGACATGGAAAAACACATCTGAATTTTAGTTACTAGCAATCTAATTCACCATGATTCTAATACATATTCCATGGAAATCTATGGGTTTTAAATGTGAACTACTGATTGATCTTAATTTATTCTACATGTATAGCCTTAAATGACTATTGATACCCGCTGTGTGAAAAATATTTTGTATCACCATATGATTTTTTCAATAATTCAGGAAATATAATTCCAATGTTAAAGTTTAGCATTACTACAGTTTTTGGTAACAATGAATAACTTTCACTGCTACATGTGTACTTCATTCTGAAATTTGAGATCATGCAGCCATGAATGTGGGGCAGGAATTAACTTGTAGATCAATGAGTCAATTCTGTCTTAAAGTTCTATGCCCTGATTTTCATATTACATGTGTTTTGTCAGTAGATGTTATGAAAATGAACTGCTTTGTGTCATTATACTTGGGTTTTCTCCAGTGATGTATTCCCTTCCCCAAGAGGAGAGGAATATTCCCTTTTATAAGAGGAATCTTTGAACCTGGCTGAATTAATTGGCAGTGAAAGAGAGGGAACTTTCTCAACCAACATTTTTCTGAAGAGGTTTCACACCATCAGGAAAGAAAACAAAGACAAAAATTGCTATGAAAGAAAGAGAGAGAGAGAGAGAGAGAGAGAGAGAGAGAACACAAAACAAAGACAAAGAGAGGGAAGTAAAATCCAGTGACTCCAGTGACTCCTAACATCAATTGAATTGATAATGATAACTAATATTTTTAAATTTTTGAGACAAGGTCTCTTTACATAGCCCTATTCGACTGGAACTTGCTATATAGACCAGAATTACCTTGAATTCTACCACACCCCTTTGCTGGGATTAAAAGTACTTGCCACCATTTTTAATTAAACCTTATCTCACATAATAAAAACATAATGAGCAAAATAATTTAGGCTCTAACTGAGTACTCTTGGGCTTTGGAGATGAATCAGTTTCAGAGAATTGCTCTTTGTCAAGAAGACCCAAGTTCATCTTTTGACACCCACATCAGTTGACATAACTACCTGTAATTGCATCTCCAGGGAATTCTGATGCCTTCGTGGAGTCATGCATACACACACACACACACACACACACACACACACACACACACACGCACGCACGCACGCACGCACACACACACACTCACACACAACATGCACACACACACAAGTTTATGCACATAATGCACACACATATGCACAAAGGAATGCACTAAAAACAAATCATTAAAACAATACTGAAATCAATTTTCAAGCTTAACCAGGATCACATATCTACATATTTTATAATTTTACAGCAATAGATTTCTGCAAGCTATTTGTCTCCTTGAAACTTTATTCTTTGACTGCATATTAAATATAATAAATATCTTTGCCTAATATGCATGATATTTAAATTTTTGTATAAAGCTTTTTTTTTTTTTAACCAATATTAGTTGATTCAGATAGCAAGACAATACAAAGCTTATGCGAAAGTTACTGTTCAGAGCCTCAAAGAGACTGGCAAGACCAGGGTTTTGAACATTCTACATGGCTCACAAATACGTACTTGAGGTCAACTCACAGCTACAACGTTTGTATTCCACAATTTAGATATACTGCATTTATATTTGATCCACTATTCTTCTAACTTCTACTATGAAGTGTTGCTTTTTAATTTTTGTGGCGATATATAGATAAGCACATAATTTATCTGTATGGTAAGTGGTTTATTAATGCTATAAAAAGAAGGAACAAAACTATCAATATATTTGCTCACAAATTAGGTCTGTGTGTATTGAGGACAGGGTGGTATGCTCTATTTGGGCAGATCATCTTTCACTTTCTTCTCTGTGCTTTTCCATACCTAATGCCAAAAAGAGCAAAAGTATGCTGTTGCTAAAGATGACTTGATGAGGATTAACTTTACTTATGATTAAATTTGAATGAAAGGGTGTGTAGAACTGTGCAAGGAATATGGTCTAACTGTATCTCTTTGTTGAAGTGATGGGGGGAGGAGGAAAAATGACTAAGTCATAGAGGAAGAAATAGGAAAGGAAATGGTGTTGATTGTTTTGAAATTGTAAATATTTCTTTTCTTCTGAAAAGTAGAAGTAGAAGTAAATATAGTAACATGGGCTATTTGTATCTTTTCAGAGGCAGACAGTGAGGAGTGTGTTAGTTGATACTAATTTTTAGTGTAGATATCTTTTGTATTCTTTCAACATAGGGTAATATGGGTCAAAATTTTTATAGTGCACACATATTTGATGGACAGTTCCAAAGTTCGAAGACCTCATCAATAAGATCATAGGTATCTGGGAAAGCTAACTGCCAGTGTTTTAAGTATTGTCACTACATAATAAAAATAAATGTAAAATTTATGCACCACAAAATGAAATAAAAAGAATCACATAAAAACATACCACCCCCCCCCAAAATAACCCTAAATTTCAGGGACTTGAAAAGCAACATACCAAATCCTATGATTATTTAAACAATGATAATTTTCTTAATTATCATTATCCATCAATATCTGTCATATAAATATGACACTGCAATATTTATGCCACATATAAATGTTCTTGAAATATGGTGATGCAATACTATGAAAACATATCATGTGCTAAGACACTGGAACTTTTGCTGGACCTCACAGACATATAATATATAGTAAGGTCACTTGTACATTAAGACTGTTATCTTACTGTGAACTCAGCCTGTTTGTTTAAGCAGCCTTTAAGAGGACAATGTAAAAATCATCCTAAAATGCATTGAATTTCCCAAGTAATCAACTCTTACAATTTAAGATAAAGCATAGCTGTAACCTTAAGTTATGTTCTCTTCCATGCTCTTGTCCCAATAATAATGCATGCGTGAAAATTATTATTAAAAGACTTTAATTGTTTAACTCCTTTGTATTTTACTTGAAGGTTGTGTTTACTAGTTACGTTACATGTCTATCAACGAACTATTTGTCCCCATGAATTAATGACACAATAGACCCAGTCCACCTTAATAACTGACTTAGGGAACATTTTGAGACCTTTTATAAATCCATTTCATTCAGTAAAGAAACTCATGTGATATTTTCTTAGTTATTTAATAAATACAGGGTAAAGTCCTTTGTTAGAGACAGAAACACTCAAAAGGTATATTAGACAAAGTTACAGACATACAGGAATAGACTCAAAAGAGAGCAAAGGCAGCCAGGATTCTGACTCATACAACAGACAGACATGGAGATGGAAGAGACAGAAAAGTTGAAGTAGAAAATTCTAATCTGGCCTATACCAACACATTAATGGTGGCTCTGAGTTGATTATTAATACATATATAAACTCACAGTATTTTAATATCTTGTGTGAAATTAATAAAATGTTTAACCTATTATTTAATAAATACTAATTACACATACATTGAAATACTTTCCATAAATGTAAAACATATTAATATTCACGTTTCTGTAACAGGTATCCTATTTTTCCTTAGGTATATGATTCAGACATTGTGATTATTAAAAATATAGACTAGAATATAGAAACTTAATCAATATATGCATATGGAATATATATACTTTATACAAATGTAAAACATATATTAATATTGACATTTATGTAACAGGTATCTTATTATATAAGTTCCCATAAAAATGTAAAATGTATTTGAGCATGATGTAGTTATTACCCACATTCTGGTCATTATTTGTAGAATTTATATAATAATTAGAGAGCAACTCTTGTCATCACTTGAAAAAGAGGATTCTTTTTCTTATTACAAGAGAATATGTGAATGTACCTTGATTTCATACATAATAAGCCATTTTACTGTAATATTTGGAAACCCTTTTAATGTCTCTGGAAAATAAAGTTACTCTTTTTGTTGCATTTCCTTTACACAATCCTATTGTTTCCTTATGTATAAGATTCAGACTTGATTCAGATATTGATTATTAAATATTATAGACTAGAAACTAGAATACAGAAGCTTAATCAATATATATGCATATGTATTATACACACATACAAACACACACACACACACACACACACACACATATATATATATATATATATATATATATATATATGGCATTGAAATCTTAAGAAGATTTTATAATGATGACTTCATTGCAACTCTGTTTTCTTCTTTATACACAGAAAAATATTAACATCCTCAGCTTTCTCATTTATAAATATGACTGCTTATTATTATTATAGAAGCATTGTGCTTTTGAAACAAATTTTAATACTTAAATAGATTTTCACTATTGAAAAATACGCTATTATAAGTTCTATATGAACATACTTGAAATGTTCATAATTTTCAATGCCATTAAAACAGACTGTAGGAAACATTCTACTGTTTAAATCTTTTTGGACATTACTAATTATTGCATTACATTAAATCACTACATATAGAATTGCTATGTCAAAAGGCAGAGCCATTAAGATACGTGATATACAGTCCAAATGCTTATTGTGTACTTTCTATCTTTTCATAGCCCTGTCCATTGAATACCTGATTGTTTTAGTTTCTTTTTTCTTTGTCCTTGAACCTGTTTAAAGCACACATAAAATTAAAAAAAAAAAAAAAAAAAAAGAAGAAGACTGCTGTGCAGGTCTAGCAAAATATAAAAATATTTGTAATTAAGTTGTTAATATCAACGTTTTCTTTCTGGACTCAATAGTCTATGACTTTAGGCAATGGCAGTTTCCTGCTGATGCTTTTCTATAGCCATATTTTAGTAAAGGAAATCATGGTTAAATGTGTCAGAGATTGAGAATTTCTAGTTTTGAAATCAGACATAAGAGAGCCTTTTGGGTCACTGAGCAATTTGCCAGTCTGAATTGTCTACTCTGTAAGTCATAAAACTTGTTGTCTCTGGGGTATGTCAGCCTTTTGGCATCTGTGTTTTAATAGTTAGTTTGGTACTAGGAATCAGTGTTGGAATTTGCCCCTCCTATCTTCAGGTTTGTAATCACAACCTGTTCTTGGAGGTCAGGTATTTTGACCCTTGTTTTAAAAATTAAATCTATGCATTGCTATAAATTCTACCATTTACAGTTGTGAGGGAGAAGTATGCATTGATTTTAGAGACATAATAGAACTTTAAAAGCATAATTCTCTTTAAACAAAAATATTTTAGAATTTAAAAAGCACATGTGAAGCTTCAGTATGAGTTTTGTAGAATAACAATGGCAGAGACGTGACAATGAACGATGGAGAGGTGGCCTGGTTGGACACACTCAACTCACCTGGAGCCAAAGCTCATCATGTCCATCAACATTGGGGCCAGCATACTGACAGCCAGGCACTGCCACTCAGGTTTCACAGGCCAAGAACTGCTTGCTTTTTATTTCGAGCTGGAACAAAATATTATATCAGTCATCTATTTCCTTTCAAACTTAATAAAATACCCATTTTATTATATTTTCTGTCATATGAGACATTCAGTTATCAGAATATTCAACACAAAGGGAACAGTAAACTCTTGACCTCTCTAATTTACACCTCAATGGATAATACTACACCTGTGTCAGTCAAGGGACCATCTATACTTTATCTTCTATAAAGCAGCTCTTATAAAAGCTTATTACTTCAGTGCAATCATTTATATCCACTTGGTTTAAGTAATTGATATGCTAATTTAAACAGTCATTTTATATGCATTGTCTTTAAAGACTATAAATCCAAATACATTTTAAACCCCCAAAGAAGCAAATTTTAAAACATTATTTATGAATAAAACTATGAACACAGCTGAGCAAGTGCCATTGTGGTGTAGTATAGCATCTTTTGTCCAGGATTGGTATAGATGGATCTAGAAATAGAACCATTCCCAAGTTTCTGAGAAACTACCAAATTGATTTCTTTATTTCCCCAATATTTATTAGATAACTTCTTCATTTACATTTCAAGTGTTATCCAGAAAGTTCCCTATATCCTCCCTCTTCCCGGCCCTGCTCCCCTACCCTCCCCCTCCCACTTCTTGGCCCTGGTGTTCCCCTGTACTGGGGCATATGAAGTCTGCATGACCAAGGGGCCTCTCTTTCCAATGATGGCCAACTAGGCCATCTTCTTCTATGTATGCAGCTAAAAACTTGAGCTCAGGGGGTACTAGTTAGTTCATGTTATTCTTCCGTCTATAGGGTTGAAGACCCCTTCAGCTCCTTGGGTACTTTCTCTAGCTCCTTCTTTGGGAATCCTGTGTTCCATCTAATATCTGACTGTGTGCTTCCACCTCCATGTTTGCCAGGCATTGGTATAGTCTCCCACGAGACAGCTATATCTAGGCCCTTTCAGCACTATCTTGCTGGCATATGCTATAGTGTCTATGATTGGTGGCTGATTGTGGGATGGATCCCTGGCAGCCGCAGTCACTAGGTCCATCCTTTGGATTCAGCTTCACACATGATCTCTGTAACTCCTTCAATGTGTGCTTTGTGCTTAATTCTAGGAAGGGGTGACGTGCCCACATTTTGATCTTCCTTCTTCTTGAGTTTCATGTGTTTAGTAAATTGTATCTTGAGTAGTCTAGGTTTCTGGGCTAATATCCACATATCAGTGAGTACATGTTATGTGAGTTCTTTTGTGATTGGGTTACTTCACTCAGGATGACGGCCTCCAGATCCATCCATTTGCCTAGGAATTTCATATATTTATTGTTTTTAATAGCTGAGTAGTACTCCATTGTGTAAATATACCAAATTTTTTGTATCCATTCCTCTNTAGGTTTTTTGTTATTCCAGATGAACTTGCTAATTGTCTTTTCTAGATCCTTGAAAAATTGACTTGGAATTTTGATGGGGATTGCATTGAATCTGTAGATAGCTTTTGGCAAGATAGCCATTTTTACTATATTGATTCTGCCAATCCATGAGCATGGGAGATCCTTCCATCTTCTGAGATCTTCCTCAATTTCTTTCTTCAGAGACTTGAAGTTCTTGTCATACAAATCTTTCACTTCCTTCATAAGAGTCACACCAAGTATTTTATATTGTTAGTGACTATTGTGAAGGGTGATGTTTCCCTGATCTCTTTCTCAGCCAGTTCTTCCTTTGTATAGAGAAAGGCCATCGATTTGTTTGAGTTAATTCTATATCCAGCTACTGCACTAAAGCTGTTTATCAGGTTTAAGAGTTCTCTGGTGGAGTTTTTGGGGTCAGTTATATATACTATCATATCATCTGCAAATAGCGATAATTTGAGTTCTTCCTTTGCAATTTGTATGCCCTTGACCTCCTTTTGTTGTGGAATCGCTCTGGCTAGGACTTCAAGTACTATATTGAATAGGTAGGGAGAAAGTGGACAGCCTTGTCTGGTCCCTGATTTTAGTGGGATTGCTTCCAGTTTCTCTCCATTTAGTTTGATGTTGGCCACTGGTTTGCTGTAGATTGCTTTTATCATGTTTAGGTAGGGGCCTTGAATTCCTGATCTTTCCAAGACCTTTAACATGAATGGGTGTTGGATTTTGTCAAATGCTTTCTCAGCATCTAAGGAGATGATCATGTCGTTTTTATCTTTGAGTTTGTTTATATAGTGTATAACGTTGATGGATTTCCGTATGTTAAACCATCCCTGCATTCCTGGGATGAAGCCTACTTGGTCATGATGGATGATCGTTTTGATGTGTTCTTGGATTTGGTTGGCGAGAATTTTGTTGAGTATTTTTGAGTTGATATTCATAAGGGAAATTGGTCTGAAGTTCTCTATTTTTGTTGTGTCTTTATGTGGTTTAGTGCAAATTGATTTCTAAAGTGGTTGTACAAATTTGCAATCCCACCAGCAGTGAAAGAGTGTTTCCCTTGATCCACATCCTTGCCAACATGTGATATCCCTTCAATTTTTATCTTAGCCATTCTATTTAGTATAAGATGGAATCTCTGGTTATTTTTATTTGCATTGCCCTGATGACTAATGCTGGTGCATATTTGTTTAAGTGCTTCTCACCAATTCCAGATTCCTTTATTGACAAATCTCTGTTTAGCTCTGTACTACAATTTTTAATTGGATTATTTGGCTTGATCGTGTCAAATTTCTTGAATTATTTATACATTTTGGATATTAGTTTTTTGTCAGATGTAGGGTTGGCAAATATCTTTTCTCATTCTATAGGATGCCGTTTTGTCCTTTTGATGATATCTTAGCCTTGCAAAAAACTTCTGTTTCATGAAGTCTCATTTATTAGTTGATGATCTTAGTGTCTGCACTGAAAACAACCTAGATGTCCTTCAACTGAAGAATGGATAGAGGAAATGTGGTGCATCTACACATTGGAATACTATCCAGCTATTAAAAACAAGGAAATCATGAAATTTTCAGGCAAATGGGTAGAAGCAGAAAATATCATCCTGAGTGAGTTAACCCAGACAAAAAAAGGACATGCATGGTATGTACTCACTTATAGTGGACATTAGTAATAAAGTACAGAATAATCATGCTACACTCCAGAGACCCAAAGAAACTATGTAATAAGGAGGATCAAAGGGAGGATGCATGAGTCTCACTTAGAAGGAGAAACCAAATAGACATAGGCGGTGAATGGAGAAAGGGAACAGGGTGGAGGAGGGGGTGAACAGGGGAATTGAGATGGGGATGAGATGTAGGGAAAGCAAGAGTGGGAGAGAGCTGAGAGGGAGATTAGAAATAAGTGGAGACCATCTCTGAGGCAACCTGAAGACCTTCGACTGGTGAGCCTCTATGGAGTCCATAGGGGTGATCCTAACTGAAATTTCTATCAGCTATATGGATATGGAGGATATGAATTCTCCACATAGGAGATATGGAGGATATGGAGACTGAAGTTGGGAATTCCAATGGAAGGAGGGGAACATCAACCCAACCACAAAACCTTCAAACAAAAATTTGAACTGTCCACAAGATGCAGAGTTATAGTACAGACTAAGGCAATGGCCAACCAATAACTGACCCAACTTGAGACCAATGCCAGAGGAGTGAGCCAATCCCTGACATTAATGATACTCTGCTATGCTTGCAAACAGAAGGTTAGCTGAGGGGCTTCATCCAGCAGCGGATGGATATAGATGCACAGATCCACAGCCATGCATCATGTACTGCTCAGCAAGTCCTATAGAAGAGTAGGGTACAGAATTGAGCCAGCCAGAGGGGTCAAGGACACCATAAGAAGACCTGCAGATTCGCTGGTAATGGAGGCACACGCTGGTAGGATTTGCTGAAGGAGGCAGAGGCATGAGAATCAGGAGTTCGGGGTCACCCTGAGCTACAAGTTAAAAAAAAAACAAACAAACAAACAACAAACCTACAGATTCAATTAAACTGTCCCATGTGGGCCCAACAGGACTGAGCCACCAGCCAAGAAGCTTGCAGAGGTTGGACCTAGAACCCTTTTCCTGCCCTCTGCACATTGGGAGGGGATGTTCAGCATAGTTTTCCAATAAGAATGCAATGAAAGCAAGCTTTGTCTGAATCTGTTGTCTGCTGTAAGATCCCCTTCCCCTAGCTAGACTGCCAGTTTGGGTTTCAGTGGGAGAGGATGTACTTAGTCCTGATGGGACTGGATGGATCAATTCTGTACCCTACTCTTCTACAGGACTTGCTGAGCACTACATGATGCTTGGCTGGGGGTCTGTGCATCTATTTCTATCTGTGGGAATAAGGCATATCGGGTGTGATCAGTCTCCTCTCAGCACTATGAAACCCACTGAACCTGCACTGCTTTCAGGTGCACTAAGGACTTCACAGAGAGGGACACTGAACTCACTGTAGAGAAGGCATATGAGTGTCCAGAGTTTCTCTCTCTCTCTCTCTCTCTCTCTCTCTCTCTCTCTCTCTCTCTCTCT
>CACVCL010022735.1:0-33279 GCA_902729485.2 Mus minutoides
CCGCCATCACTGGTTGGTCCATCCTTTTGATTCAGCTTCACACATGATCTCTGTAGCTCCTTCAGTGTGTGCTTTGTTCTTAATTCTAGGAAGGGGCACAGAGACCACATTTTGAACTTCATTCTTCTTGAGATTCATGTGTTTAGTAAGTTGTATCTTGGGTAGTCTAGGCTTCTGGGCTAGTATCCACATATCAATGTTAGCAGTTAAAGGACATTTATTGGGTAAGAAAGGACCCTGTAACTTGAGATGGAGAAGAAGTGTATATCTCAGCTAGACAGCAGTCTTTGTTTCTTCTTTCTTAGTAGAGATTGCACCCCAACCCACCACTTCCTGAAATATTTCCCTTTCTGCTTTGTGGTTGTGTCTCAAGACATGAGCTTCTAGCTACTGTCCCAGTTACAAATCTGTGTGTCCCAACCATGATAGTTAAGGACTCCAACCTCTGAAACTGTAAGTCCCAAGTAAACTCTTCTATAAGTTTCTTTAGTCTTGATGTCTTACCACAGCAAAAGAAACATAAGTAAGATCAATGGAGGAAGTTGGGGATAGTACAAAATTCTTTCTGGACTAGTTTTGAAGAAATATTTAATCTGTAAGTTTTTCAATATTGAAGAGTTAAAAAGACAATCATTCCCTTAATTTTTGCATATGATTATTGTATTCCAGACATTAAGAGATGAGTCAGACATGGTCATTGTTCTCAGGAACTACATGAAGGGACAAGTATATAAACAAGAAGCTGTACAGCAAGAACAGTCTGTGCAGCAGCAGGTGACTTGCATGAAAATTAAGACCTGTCTGCTGTCCTATTGCCTTTGTTCTCCCGTCAAGTAGGACATGGATTGTCTCACTCTGCCTTCCACATCTCCTGCTTCCATTCTTATGGTCAATGTGCCAGGAGGCTCATCCCAGAGATAACTGAGTGCTTTTACTCTCTGGTTCAGACAATGTGGCAGATAATTGAAATACACTTAAGCTCTGTCCATAACCCCTATACTGCTTCAAAAATCCATATTTATAGCTCACGATATAACTCCACAGGTCGGAAAGAAATTGAGGAATGTGCATTTGTAACACTCTGGTGATTCTAAAATAAGTCAGACCCAGGTAAGGCACTGACAAGAATCACTGACAGTCAATAGTGCTATAGTTCCCCTGAAGTTTCATAAAGGAATGAGATGGAAGAAAGGGACAGAGTGACAAAAGTTGAGGTTAGACACCTGAGAGGGGTTGGCTGAGAAGATGGGTCTAGGAAAAAGGCTACAGAGTTTGGTGTTGGGTCTGAAAGAAAAACAGGCAGTGCTGTGCTCCTACCAGAGTTGAGGACATAATACTGGCTGCAAAATGAGAAGGGATAGACTTGTTGGATGAGACTAGTGGAGCTTGAGACCAGAAGACTGTGTTAGTTTTGTTGTTACCATGGTTTTTTGTTTTTTGTTTGTTTGGTTTGTTTTTTGTTTTTTGTTTTTTGTTGGCTTTTCAAGACAGGGTTTCTCTGTAGCCCTGGCTGTCCTGGAACTCACTCTGTAGACCAGGCTGGCCTTGACTCAGAAATCTGCCTGCCTCTGCCTCCTGAGTGCTGGGATTAAAGACATGTGTCACCACTGCCTGGCTTGTTGTTACCATGTAACATGTGTCCTCAAACATAGCAGCTTCTTTTCCACATTTGCTGTGGGACAGAGATTAAGGGTGGCGGAGCTGAGCTGGAAGGTTTAAGGAGGCTTCATTCTGCTGCCTGGCAGTGCAGGGTTCTTTTGCATGGCCTCTCTCTCTCTCTTTCCAGAATAGTGTTTTTAAGATAGCTAAAATCCATAAATGAATGTAGGCATCCAGGAAAGAGCATTCTGATTGGCAAAGACAGTCTCTCTTTCTCTGTCTGTCTGTCTGTCTGTCTGTCTGTGTGTTTGTGTGTGTCTGTCTCCCTCTCTATCTCTCTCTGTTTTTCTCTCTCTGTCTTTCTCTCTCTGTGTCTTTCTCTGTCTGTCTGTGTCTGCCTGTCTGTCTGTTTGTCTCTTTCTCTCTCCCATTTTCTTTGCCTTTTGGGGGTATGGCGTGGTAGAAGAGTACTGGGAATTGAACTCAAGACCTAATACATGCCGAGAAAGTGTTCTCACACTAAATGACATCATCAGTTATCAGTTGTATATATTTCTTAAGACCCCAATGTTGTCATTAGTTCCCAGCTGTGTAATGTTGCGTTTATGGGTGAATACAAGTTACAAGATTAATTAGCTCAGATTGAAGAAGCTAAATAGCACTTTCTACCACCAAGTGGAGATACAACCATCTTGAAATCATTACTGGAGTTTGTAAGGGCCACAGCCTGAGTCCTGACAGCCCTATCAAACTAAACTGTGCTCTTCTGTGCTACTTGTTCTCAATAGGCCAATTAAGATGTGAGTAATAGTGAAAGGTGGAAGAAGATATTTGTTCAATGACACCATATTTGGAAAAGGCACAGATAAAAAAAAAAAAGCCCAGAAATCCCCAAGTCTATCTTCTGGGTCCTGCATGAGGCTTTGCTTTAAACAGAGATCACACTCATCATTAACTCATCATTGTCTGGGCTCTCTTCTCTGCTGCAAGGTGAACCAGCAAGTTGTTAGTATTGTGTGAAATTGCTAGAAGACAAGTTCTCGTGCTACCTGGCACGAGAGCATCAAATATTTCTTCCTTTCAGTTTGTAATTTTTGGGGGGAGTTTCTATTCTTTGGGTACCATTATTTCCATAATTTAATGGCCAAAGGGAGGAATGCTAAGTGTTCCCCTTCAAAATAGCTTCACTGCTACTAGGCAGGTTACAAGAGAAGTCTAAGGTATAAGAGCATGGAAGTGGAGACTCAGTTTAATTTGCCTTGGTAAACATTATCCACGAAGACACTAATTGGGATATTGTGACCTGCCAGACAGAGATAAGGAGCTGTGAGGCATGGAAGCAAGAACAGTGGAAGAAACACAGCATGAGGAGATGTTTTAGATGACTCTTTGATGAATGCCCTTGAGTCAGCAAACGTGGGAGGGAGGGTCAAGAAGGTTGTCTGTGGATGGTGCTGTGACTGAGAAAATGGGGGATCTGGGCAGCAATGTGAAAACGCATATAACAAAGGTCAAAGTTGTTTGTGATAGGTCGAGTGTGAGACACTTTTAAATGAAGGAGTTGAGTGCTCCCTGAAGCTCAGGAGAGTGATATAGCTTAAAGATACAACGCACCAGAGTTGAAGTTATCATGTTGTGGTCTGAATGTGTCCCTTAAAGATGCAGGAACTGCCAATGTTGTCTTGTTAAGAGATGGAGTCCTTGGGGATCCATCCCATGTACAGTCATGAGACCCAGACACTATGGTGGATGCCAACAACTGCTTGCTGATAGGAGCCTGATGATATAGCAGTCTCCTGAGAGGCTCTGCCGGTGCCTGAGGTGGATGTTCTCAGCCAACCACTGGACTAAACACAGGGTCCCCAATGGAAGAATTAGGGGAAGGATTGAAGGAGCTGAAGAGATTATCAACCACATAGGCATAACAACAATATTAGCCAACCAGACCCCCCAAATCTCCCAGGGACTAAACCACCAACCAAAACGTACACATGGAGGGACCCATAGCTCTAGCCACATATGTAGCAGAGGGTGGCCTTGTCAGACACTAGTGAGGGGAGAGGCCCTTGGTCCTGTAAAGGCTGGATGCCCCAGTGTAGAGAAATGCTTGCCCCAGTCTAGAAGAATGCTTGCCCCAGTGTAGAGGAATGCTAGGACCAGGAAGTGGGAGTGGGCAGGTTGGTGAGCAGGGAGAGGGGATAAGGGGTTTTCAGAGGGTAAATGAGGACAGGGGATAACATTTGATATGTAAATAAAGAAAATACCTAATAAAAAAAAGAAAATATCCAATAACAACAACAACAACAACAAAAAGTGTTTTTAAGAGTAACTAGGTTTCAAGGACTTACCACTCATTAGTAGGATTTGGTGCCTTTCTAAAGAGACTTTCTGTCTTAGTTAGGGTTTTACTGCTGTGAACAGACACCATGACCAAGGCAAGTCTTATAAAAAAACAACACTTATTGGGGCTGGCTTACAGGTTCAGAGGTTCAGTCCATTATCATCAAGGTGGGAGCATGCCAGTATCCAGGAAGGCATGGCAGAGGCAGAGCTGAGAGTTCTACATCTTCATCCAAAGGCTACTAGTGGAAGACTGACTTACAGGCAACTAGGGTGAGGTTCTATCTTATGCCCATACCCACAGTGACACACTTGCTCCAACCAGGTCATACCTATTCCAACAAGGCCACACCTCCAAATGGTGCCACTCCCTGGTCCAAGAATATACAAACCATCACATTCCACTTCCTGGCCCCCATAGACTTATTCAAACACATGAGTCTATGGGGGACCATACTTAAACATAGCATAATGCAAAATGCATTTAGTCCAACTTTCAAAGTCTATAGCAGTCTCAACAATGTTAAAAGTCCAAAGTTCAAGGTCTCTTCTGAGATTCATCCAATCACTTAACTGTAATCCTCAAAGAAAGACGGGAAACCAGCTGGGCAAACTCCAAACTCTGCATCTCCATAGCTGATGTCAAAGTGGTCTTCAGATCGCCACTCCTTTCTCATCTGTGTTGATTGCAACAAACTGCTTTCTCCTGGACTGGTTCCACTCCCTGTTAGCAGCTTTCTTCAGCATGTATCCCATGTCTCTGGCATCTTTAACATCTTTGAGTTGCCAAGGCAATTTCAATGTTACAGCTTCTTGTTTCAGTGTCTGGGATTCCACTTGATCTTTTGGACTCCTCCTAATGGCTGGCATCACTTCTCCAGCTCTGCCCTCTGTAGCACTCTAAGCTTAGGTTGATCCTCTCCACTACGGCTGCTGTTCTTGGTGATCATCCCATGGTACTGACATCTCCAATTCACTGGGGTGTTCCACTCCAACTAGGCTTCACCAATAGCCTCTCATAGCCTCTCTTCATGGTGCCTAGCCTCAAATCCTTTGCATGACACCTTCAGTCCTGGGCATCAACTACAGCTGAGGCTATACCTTCTCCAGTGGCCTTCCATGACCTCTCACAGTGCCAAGCCTATTCTTCATGACACCTTCATGCCTTCAAAACCAGTACCACCTGGGTGATTCTTACACATTACCAAGTCCAGCCGCAGCACAAGGTACAATCTTGGCTATCTCTGGAACACAGCTTCTTTGCGCTCCCAGAAAACACTTCCCAGAAGATTTCACCTCAATGATGCTGGTCTCTTCTTAATCACTGCTAATTTCTTAGCTCCATCTAACCAGCATCGATTGTCCAAGTAGTCCCTTCTATTATTCACTCTAAAGCCAGAGCCACATGGCTGAAACTGCAGAGTTTTGCTGCTTGCAGGAACTGGAACATGGCGCCCTTGTTCTATTACATTATCACCAGCTTTCTGTTCTCCTACTCCTTCACTACCTAAGATGGGCTGTTCTGGATCTTGCTCTGTAGATTGACCTTGAATGCAGAGATCAGCATGCCTGTCTCCTGGGATTAAAGGGGTGTACCACCATGCCTGGATCTAAATTTAGCTGGGTAGGATCTTGCCCCAAGGTCCCACTCCCTTAATCTGTTATCTCCTAGAACACAGGATTTTGCTCCATTTCACTTCCTGGTACTCCTTTAATACTCGAACCATGTATTTTATATTTTTCCTTTCTAAGCTTGCTATGCTTGTTCAAACTTCTCTTCATGAGACTTAACCAGAGAACAAAGTCTCTGCTGGGCTTTTTTGAAACTTCCTTTGTCAATGCAATTAATCTGAGTCTCTTCACCTTAGTCTCAGGCAGACTATTCAGATAAGGGCAAAAAGTAGCCACATTCTTCACCAAAATACCACAAAACAGTGTTTATGCCACATCCTGAAATTCTTCTCCTTTGAAATCTCATGGGCCAGGCCAGCACAGTTCAAATTACTCCCAGCAACAAAGTCTTCCATATTCCTACTAGGATGGCCCATTAAGCCACATTTAAAGCATTCCACTGCGTTTCAAATCCAAAGTCCCCAAAACCACATTCTTTCAAATAAAAGCATGGTCAGGCCTATCACAGCAATACTCCACTCCTGGTACCAACTTCTGTTTTAGTTAGGTGCCACTCCCTGGTCCAAGAATATACAAACCATCACATTTGATATATGACTTTCTGAATGTGAGGAAGCAGGGAGAAGGCATCAAAGGCTATGCACACAGGGTTAGAGAGATGGCCTAACCATCAAAAATACCAGCTGTTCCTGAAGAAAACCAAAGGTTGGTTCTAAGCACCCACACCAGGGAACTTATAACTTCCCATATAACTCCAACTCCAGGGCATCCTATTGCTCTGTGGGAATCTGTACTCTATGTGCAACACACACACACACACACACACACACACACACACACACACACACACTTAAAATACAAAAGATCACTTTTTAAAAAGGCTCATGTCCTGACTTAGACTTCTAAACCTCAGAGCTAGGACAGAATGCATTTCTGTTCCTTATAAACTAGCCAATTTTTGTTGTTCTGTCATAGTAACACAAGCCATATTAAGACAATGAGTTATCTATCATCAACATCAGACTCTTGTGGGGTCAATCTCTTCTTATTCCTGTATGTGATTTCTGGGCATTGTCTACAGGTCACTGGGCTTCCTCAGCAAATGTTTTTGCCCAAGAAGCCATCTTCCTGTAGAAAAGTGATTACTTTAATTAGTAGCTGAGAAGAAACATAATGGCAGAGATCTGGTAAGAAATTCTCAATGGAAACCGACTATGATGAGAAAGAAGAGTGTAGAAAGGTAACACCATTGTATCATATAATTACTATCCAAATAAGAATGATCAAGGATTAGAATAAACAATTTAAAAATTGGAGAATTTTTAATTCTAATTTAATTTTAATTTTGAGTGAATACAGAGACAAAACCAGTGATAAAAGCAATCCAAGAGAGGGAATAGGTGTAACTATAAATAGAAACAATATGTCACACAGATCATGATCAGGAGAGCACAGATGCTCACTTTTATGGTGTGGTTATTTACTTACGACCCCATGTGAAACTGAAAACACCATAAGTCAATCTATATTTAGTATGTTTCTGAAAATCCTTGCTCATTAAAATAACACTGTGTTAATTGCTAACTGTCATGTTTCCAGTGAAGGGCAAATATATGATACCAAGTGTCTTAGTTACAGTTTTATTGCTGTGAAGAGACACCATGACCAAGTCCACTCTTATAAGGGAACTGGGACTGGCTTACAGGTTCAGAGATTTAGTCTATTATCATCATGGTGGGAAGCATGGCAGAATGATGGAAGACATAGTGCTAAAGTATACAAGAGTTCTACATCTTTAAACTCTGGCAGCAGAAGGAGACCATGTGTCAAACTGGACATAACTTGAGCATATATGAGACCTCAAGGCGGGCCTCCATAGCGACTTGGATAATATGTACTTTAACATACTAGTGCTTTGCCCTTGCTAGGAAGAAAGCTTAGAAAATATTGATAAAACATCAAGGGCCTGAGCAAAAGTCACCCAGATAGTCAAAGAAACTTGCAAATTTTGGGTTTCCTTGATCTAATTTTCCAGTGACACTATTAAGAGTCAGCTAAACTGCACAGTGCCCAGAAGATGTTGGGCTGTCTGTCAGTGTTTATCAACTAGAAAGAAACAGTTGTTAGTTAGCACATATGTGGCCACTATGACAATTAGATGAAGTATTGATGACTTTAAGAGACCAGCTGGGAGTCACTGTTCCTTTTGATTGGGAGGCTGGTGATTCTGCTGGCTAAGCTCTGTTCTAATTTCTCAATAAATTTGCCTTGAGGCCATGCCTATTCACTTCATGTATAATCTTTAAGAACTTCTCATGAGAGGGGTCTCACTGTTGAACCAGTTGTAAATAGGATCACAAGCACCTGCAGTCTTATATCTCCAAATCACTAAGTCCTCTTCTCTTCCTCTTCTGCAGTGTTTAGGAAGCTGGTTGTGAGTAGGTGGAAGATCTGGTAACAGAGTTCTATTCGGGCTTCACGGCAAATGGAAGTGGACAGTAATTCCATTTGGAAACAGTGGCCTGAAGTAGAGAAGTCAGTTTGTGCAATGTATTTTAGCTTTTGTTGTTGTTCTTGTTTACAGAGAATAGTTCTTTATAACTAGTCAGAAAATTTACTAAAGAGATGAATATCTTGAGAAAAGGAAATCCTAGAAATAAAGAGCTCATTAAATCAAATATAAAATTCAGTGAAAAGCATCACTCTTAGCCTCACCAATAGATCAAACACAAGAAAATATATCAGGCATATAGAGTTGAAGAATTATTACATCCAGACAGCAATAAGGAAACAAAAATAAGCAACTGGGACTGTATCTTTCTGAAGTCTAGCACAGGAATAAGTGGCCAGTCCTATGAACCTTTCACATACATGACTACCCTACTTTATAAACTAGAAACAGCAAGTCTATTTAATAATATTATGGAAGACACCCAACTTTAGGGAAAAGTATGGACATTTAAGTACAGGTGACATTTAGAACCCCAAATGGACATTAACAGGAAATAAGTTTTCACGTCTTAATATAGTAAAAATGCTAAGTACAAAACACAAAATATTGTAAGCTGCAAAATAGAATTGAAAAGTTACTTAACAAGGCAAGTTTATTATAACCACAGAACCTCTCATCAGAGTCCCTAAAAACCGAAAAAATGTAGGATGGTGTATTTCAAACACCGAGAGTAAGTAACTGCCAGTGAGATTGCTATATTCACCAAAAAATCCTATAAAATTGAAGAAGAAATAAAAGTCTTCAATGATAAGCACAAACTAAAGTAATTCATGGCCACTGCACCAGAATCTCAGAAAGTAATTCAAGGAGTTCTGCATACTGCAGAGGAAAAACATGTTCATAGTCACATGAGCTTGTGAAGAAAAAAAAAAGATCTTTTAGAACAGTAACCAACAAGTCTCAAAGATGGATAAAAATAATGAAAATAAAGAATACTCAAATCAACCAAGAAAAAAAAATCAACTTCATTATGATTTCAACTTGAGGTATATGCTTATATACTGGCTTATATGTTTGAATACCTGGTTCCCAGTTGCTGGTCCTATTTTGGGAGATTGTGAAACCTTTGGGAGGTAAGGTCAGAATGGAAGAGTTGGGCTATTAGTGTGTATGTGTAAGGAGGTATTGATGACTATAGGCTAGCCCTACTTCTGCAGGAACAGTCAGCTTCCTGGTGAGTTGAGAAATGAACAAGATATACTGCAAGCTCCAGTCACTACTGATAGAAGCTGGTCTATTGCTTTTCGTACCATGAAACAGAACCCAAATAAATCCTTTGTATTTTAAGCTGTCTTCCTTCCTTCCTTCCTTCCTTCCTTCCTTCCTTCCTTCCTTCCTTCCTTCCTTCCTTCCTTCCTTCCTCTTTCTTTCTTTCTTTCTTTCTTTCTTTCTTTCTTTCTTTCTTTCTTTCTTTCTTTCATAAAGCCTTCTTATTTACTGTCTGCAAGAAATGTTCTTCACTGACAAGGAAGAACACAGGGACCAAATGGTAGAGAGAAATGATGCAATTATATTATAATCCCCAAAATGTAAGAAAAAAGCACACAGATTGAAAATGAAATGATGAAAAAAATAATAACAAACAAATGGAATGTGAGAGCAACCTGGAATGCTTATATTTATATTGACAAAGCAGACCTCAAGAAAAAATTAGCGGAAGAGATAAAAAGTCTGAATTTGATGATGATGATGATGAAGACCAACTATTTATCAAGAATATATAAATATATGTACACCAAATGTGGGTGTACCTTATTACATAAAACAAACACTATTGGACATAAGAGACAGACTGGTTCAGAGGCAATAATAGTTGAAGATACTATACTCTCATCAGTAACTAGGTTGTGCAGACAAAGTAGTTATCAAAGAAACTTAGAATTTAAACTGCACCATAGATAAATGGACAGACATAACATCCATCTATAAAATACTTCCTCCAACAAAACTGTGGAATACACATTCTTCTCACCCTCCTACAAAACTTCCTCCAAAAGACATCACATTTTAGGCTATAAAACAAGTCTTAACAAACACAAAAACTTCCAAATAATTTCATACATATTATCAGGCCATAAAGCTAAAAATCAACAGCAAGAGAAACAACAGGAACTATATAAAGACATGGAATTTGAACAATAACCTTTTGATCAACTAGGGAGTCATTGAGGACACTAGGAGGGTAAGTAAAACTACCTAGAACCAAACCAGTGTGAAAATACAATTTACCTGAATGTGTGAGATACTGTATGTATGTATGTATATATATATATATATATATATATATATATATATATATATATATATATATATATATATATATATATATGTAAAGTTATCTAAGGGAAGCTTGGAGTTATGAGTCCCAGCATCTCTCTACAAGGGAAGCTTAAGGTTGTGAGTGCCTGCATTTTAAGAAAAGGAAAGAGCTCAACAAAATGAACTAAGAAAGTGCCCCAAAGTGTTAGGTAAACAGTACAAGCCAAAGTCAACATTAGTAGAAGTAACAATGATCATAGCTGAAATGAATAAAGGGGAAGCCAAAAACCATCATCCCAAGTATTACTTAAACAAGGGCTTGGCCCTTTGAAAGTATGAAAAATCATGACAAAACTTTAGGCAAACACACACACACACACACACACACACACACACACACACACACCAGAGGAAAAGAGAGAGAGAGCACATTAATAAAGTTTTAGGTGAAAATTAGATATTACTACATGTCCCATTGGAATCTAGAGAATTCTTAAGTTATATTTTGAAAAACTATACTTCAATAAGTAGGAAATCTATAAAAAGTTGAGAAATATATTTGCACATATACCATACAACATTGAAGCAAGATGATATAACCAATTCAGATATATAAGGGCACATGAACTTGAATATTTTCAGACTTACAAATGTTCAATAAATACACAAAAAAAGATGATTACCTTCAGTCACTGGAGAAATTTAAGTAAATTTCTCACATTCAGATTTCATCTCACTCTAATCAAGAGTGTCTATTACTGAGAAAAATATTAGATGAGGAGTGGGAGAAAGGAACAAACAGAGAGAGAGAGAGAGAGACAGAGACAGAGACAGAGACAGACAGATACACAGAGAGACACACAGACACAGACACAAACACAGACACAGACACAGACACACAGAGAGAGGGTAGGGAGGGAGAGTAAGTGAGAGAGGGGGGAAGGAATTAAGGGAGAGAGAATCAATACATAGTATTAGCAGAGAAACAAATTTTGTCACTGTGGAAATCAGCATAAACTTTCCTGAAAAACATTAATTCTAGAAGAGTCTCATGACCCACGATACACACTCAGCACAGTCAAAGGCTGTTTACTGTTGAGATACATGCATGCACATTTGTATGTGCATGGAGTGGGGGTGGGACTGGCACTCTTATCACATTGCATGTGTGTTTAGATGGCAACTTCTAAGAATCAGTTCTCCCTTTTCACCATATGGTGCCTGGGGATTGAGCCCAAATCATCAGGCTTGGTGGCAGGTGCCTTTGCCCATTGAGCTGCCTTGCCAGCTTCTCTCCCCATGTTATTCATTCAGTATTCAAAATAGCCAAGTTAAGAAATTAATTTAGGTGCTCACAAATAGTTGAAGAGATAAATAATATGTGGCACATATATACAATGAGGTCTTATTCCATTATGATGAATGAAATAAGGGTTATTTTCAGAGATAAAACTAGAGGTTATCATGATAAGCAAAGTAATTCAGAATCACAGATAAAAGTATCATATATTTTCTCATATGTGGAATATAAAACACTAAAGTAAATGAAATTGAAGGGGTCTCTGGATGCTTTAGGTGAAAGGGGAAGCTAGGAGGCCAATACTGGGATAAATGGCCAGAGTAAATGATACACATTCGTGAGGATGCCATAATGAAACCCGTTGTTTTGTTTGGATAGTACCATATAATAATACATGTTCATGGAGGTAAGAACAAGTTTTCCAGCTTCTGGAGTCTGCAAGTCCTCTGGTCGTCACAGTAAGTTGAGAAATCAGCCAGGCTTTATACTAAAACTACCCATGCTCAAGTCCAACTTAACCAGATTTTTCTTTACATATTTTTTTTCACATTGTCAAAAGGCTTATCCATGAAGCTCATAATGGAGGCTTTCCCACACAGACAATGGTTTTTCTAGCCCAGCATCTTATAATTCCTCAATTCATTGGTGGATTGACTCTTTTTGTCTGAACTCTGTTCCCATGATTCTCTCCACTTGGAATGTCCTCTTGGCCCTCTTCTATTTAGTTTCCTTCCATCCCTCAAAACTCAGCTTATAAGTTCCTCATTTCGGGGGGAAACATCACTATATAGAATGTATTGATTTTTCTTTTTACCTATTAGAATTTGGAATATATGACTGAGATAACTTCTACTAATTTGGCATGCTGAGATTATCTGCCTCCTAAACTTGAAACAGTCCGAGGGAGACTATGGAGTCATTTCTCATTATAAATATCTTCCCATTACAATGCCCCTCCCTCTGGTGCCCAGGGCATTGCCTTAAAAAAAAGAAGAAGAAACCACAACTGTTTATTGAGCTTTTTGTGTAATTTCAATATATGTAAAAGCCCATATAAAATAGCTCACAAAATAACTAAAGGGAATAGATGGCATTTTTATCTCCATTTTGCACACTCCTTGAATCAGCAGCTTTCGATTGTAAGAATTTATCATGACTATTGTATTCTTGTGTGTATGAACTGGCCAACTCATGAGGGGGTTTATTTTAGCAGTAATTGTGATAAGGAGCAGAAACTTAGCTAGGCATTGGCTACCAAAATTTAGATTTTTTTTTTAAAGACAGAGTCTTTCTATGTAGCCCTGCCTGACCTGAAACTCTCTATGTAGACCAGGCTGGCCTTGAACTCACAGAGATCTATCTACCTGTCTCTGTCTATGAGACTAAAATGTGCCACCAAACTCTCCCTCAAACAATGGAGTGTTTAAACAATGCAATATTCCTGCATCTATTAGAATGAACGGCTTTCTGTAATGTGGTTTGGAAGTCTCTGAGATATATCATATTAAATGAAAAGGACAAAATAAGCAAGTAAGTAAATAAGGACAAATAAGCAAAATAGTAGTAGATGTGTGTACTCTGTGGATAGAAATATCTGCATGCATACATTTGCTTATCTCTGCAAAGATTATTTCTGGAACAATGTTCAATACATTGATAACACTTATCTGAAAGGAGGAACCTGGAGACAAGGTGACATGTTAGCCTAAAGTAGCCCCCACTTTGTTGCAATAATCTTCCAACCCCAATAAGCCTGTGAAAAGCCAAGCAACTCGGTAATTATAAGTTGTAAGCCTACATTGGGCAGATATACCACTAAGCTATTCTATTCCCCAGCTATGAGATCCCTTGCTACTTGCAACTTCTCCAAGCCATGTGGCTCTACTCCATCTACCTTCCCTCTTCTTCCTCCATCTTTCTCCTCCATTATCCCTTACCCTTCCTTCACAATCTAAAGCCTCCAGCCCCACCTTTCCAATCACAGGCTCCAGCCTTTATTTTACCAGTTAAAATGGGGAGAAAGGTTCATGTGAAATCACCTGAATACTTTATCCACTCCTTGTCAAGTCAGCCCCTCTTGAGGAAGCAGAATTTAACATCAGAATACAAACAGCACCAGAGCGACCCACAACATTTCCCCCTTTTGCCCAATTAAAAGGCCTTTTCTTTCAGATATAAATTGAGCACAACCATTACAGGTATGCAAACTACAAAGTATGAGATGCAGTTAACAGTCCATCATATTTGTTAAGTTAGATAAAGCACTCTACCATCTATCCTAACTCAAAGAGCTTATGATTCCATACCTGATTTATGTTCTGGTTTTAGCTGGTATTATCATCTGAAAACCACCCTCTCAAATCTATCTTTCTCAATGCTAGACAACTTGAGTTGACTTTGAGACTATGACTAGTCTTTAACCGCATCAGAATCAGAGTACAACTGTAGTTTACCTCAGCCCTTTAAGATGGAAGCATACAAGGTGCCATCAAGAGCCTGCTGACAGGAGCCTGATATAGCTGTCTCCTGCAAGGCTCTGCCAGTGCCTGGCAAATACAGAAATGGATGCTCACAGACATCCATTGGACGGAGCACAAGGTCCCTAATGAAGGAGTCAGAAAAATACCCAGGGAGCTGAAGGGGACTGAAGCCCCATAGAAGGAACATCAATATGAACTAACCAGTACCCTCAGAGCTCCTTGAAACTATACCACCAATCAAAGAAAACACATGGTGGAACTTGTGGCTCTAGCTATATTTGTAGCAGAGGATGGCCCAGTGGGTCATCAATGGGAGGAGAGGCCCTTGGTCCTGTGAAGGCTCTATGCCCCAGTATAGGGGAATGCCAGGACCAGGAATGGGAGTGGGTGGGTTGGGGAGAAGGGAGAGGGGAAGGGGATAGGGGATTTTTGGAGGGGAAACTAGGAAAGAGGATAACATTTGAAATGTAAATAAATAAAATATCTAATAAAAAAAGAAAAAAAAAGATGGAAGCATACAGTCTCAACCAGTGTTCTTTTGTTGTTAAAAGAAACCAGGCTCACAAAACTATAAAGGAAAGAGTTGAATTGAGGTCTTTCTTTCTTTCTTTCTTTCTTTCTTTCTTTCTTTCTTTCTTTCTTTCTTTCTTTCTTTCTTTTTTCCTGATTTCTTTTTTTTCTGACTTTTTAAAATTTTTTATTAGATATTTTCTTCATTTACATTTCAAGTGCTATCCCATGAGTCCCCTATACCCTCCCCCCACCCTGCTCCCTTACCCACTCACTCCTACTTCTTGACCCTGGCATTCCCCTGAACTGGGGCATATACAGATTGCTAGACCTTTCTTCCCAATAATGGCCAACTAGGCCATCTTCTAATACATATACAGCTAGAGACATGAGCTCTGGGAGTTCTGATTAGTTCATAGTGTTGTTTCATCTATAGGGTTGCAGACCCGTACAGCTCTTGGGTACTCTCTCTAGCTCCTATATTGGGGACCCTGTGTTCCACACTATATATGACTGTGAGCATCCACTTCTGTATTTGTCCAGGGACTGTCAAAGCCTCACAGGAGACAGCTCTATCAGGGACCTTTCAGCAATATCCTGCTGGCGTATGCAGTAGTGTCTACATTTGGTGGCTGATTATGTGATGGACCACCCGAGTGGGGCAGTCTCTGGATGGTCCATCCTTTCATCTTAGCTCCAATCTTTGTCTCTGCAGTTCCTTCCATGGATAATTTATTCCCTATTCTAGGGAGGAATGAAGTATCCACGCATTGGTCTTTCTTGATTTTCTTGTGATTTGGAAATTGTATCTTGGGTATTCTAGGTTTCTGGGCTAATATCCATTTATCAGTGAGTGCATATCAAGTGACTTCTTTTGTGATTGGGTTACCTCACTAACTATCCTCAACAATAAAAGAACCTCTGATGGAATCACCATGCCTGACCTCAAGCTGTACTACAGAGCAATTGTGATAAAAAAAAAAAAACTGCATGGTACTGGTACAGTGACAGACAGGTAGACCAATGGAATAGAATTGAAGACCCAGAAATGAACCCACACACCTTTGGTCACCTTATCTTTGACAAGGGAGCTAAAACCATCCAGTGGAAAAAAGACAACATTTTCAACAAATGGTGCTGGCACAACTGGCGGTCAACATGTAGAAGAATGAGAATTGATCCATTCCTATCTCCTTGTACAAACCTCAAGTCTAAGTTGATCAAAGACCTCCACATAAAACCAGAGACACTGATATTTATATAGGAGAAAGTGGGTAAAACCCTTGAAGATATGGGCACAGGGGTAAAATTCCTAAACAGAACAGCAATGGCCTGTGCTGTAAGATTACAAATCGGCAAATGGGACCTTATAAAATTGCAAAGCTTCTGTAGAGCCAAATATACTGTCAATAAGACAAAATGGCCACCAACGGATTGGGAAAGAATTTTTTACCAATCCTAAATCTGATAGGAGGCTAATATCCAATATTTACAAAGAGCTTAAGAAGCTGAACACCAGAAATTCAAATAATCCCATTAAAAAATGGGATACAGAGCTAAACAAAGAATTCTCAACTGAAGAATGCCAAAGGGCTGAGAAGCACTTGAAAAAATGTTCAACATCCTTAATCATCAGGGAAATGCAAATCAAAACAACCCTGAGATTCCACCTCATACCAGTCAGAATGGCTAGGTTCAAAAACTCAGATGACAGCAGATGCTGGCAAGGATGTGGAGAAAGAGGAACACTCCTTCATTGCTGGTGGGATTGCAAGCTGGCACAACCACTCTGGAAATCAGTCTGGCGGTTCCTCAGAAAACTGGACATAGTACTACCAATTGTTCCAGCAATACCTCTCCTGGGCATATACCCAGAAGATGTTCCAACTGGTAACAAGGACACATGCTCCACTATGTTCATAGCAGCCTTATTTATAATAGCCAGAAGCTGGAAAGAACCCAGATGTCCCTCAACAGAGGAATGGATACAGAAAATGTGGTACATTTACACAATGGAGTACTACTCAGCTATTAAAAACAATGAATTTATGAAATTCTTGAGCAAATGGATGTATCTGGAGGATATCATCCTGAGTGAGTTAACTGAGGGCTTTCTTACAGTTTCAGAGGTTTAGTCTATTTTCATCATGGTGAGGAGTATGGCTGCATCCAGGCAGACATGCTGGTGGAGAAGTAGCTGAGAAATCTACATCCTAATCCTCAGGCAACAGGAAGAGAGAGTAACATTCTCAGCTTAGGCTCTTGAAACCTCAAAACCCACCCCTATCGACACACTTCTTCTAATAAGGCCATACCTACTCCAATAAGGCCAGACTTCCTAGTCCTTTCAAATATAGCACTCCCTGATAACCAAGTATTCAAATTTATGAACCTATATGGTAGTTTCTTTCAAACTACCACACATACCATCAATGAAGGTAGAAATAAGAACTTTATTTTACATGTAATGGACATTGGAATGAGGGAGTAGTTTTGAGAGAATCATTCTATAATGATACATTTCTTTTTCTTTTTAATTAAAAATTCTCAAAGGTCCAGGCTGCAGCTTAGTGGTAGAATTTTTGTTTACCATTCTCAAGGGCCAGAATTTGATCCTTAACACTACTACAAACAACTCAAACACCAAGACCATGCCTCACCATATTAAACTTAAAATTAATAGTGTGTTCTATATAGATAGAAATTTCTAAAGTCCAGTATATTAAAAAATATTTTTGAGAAATTTTGGTAGAGCACCTTCATTGTCAAAGTGGAAAACATTTGTGTTGGCCATGATGAAAGAGAGACATTATGTTGTAAATATAATTTATTAAAATGTAATCTCAGCTATTAAAAACCATTTGAAGATTTAAACATATTTTTGATGTACAAAGCCTAGGAGACTCTCAGACAACCATTGATAGAGAGAGGTGATCTGTGAAACCATTGAACTCTTCTTCTTATCCCCATGCGTATTCATCTTTCTTTCTGGTGTGTATTCATGACTTTTTCCTCTAAAGGTGTTCCAGCTGAGCTGTCAGCCTCCATGGCTTTCATGACCACTGATTGCTGCTATTTTTGTTATTCTCCATCTTTTTTATGCTGTTCCATTGTCCCTCCTGTGGTTGCCCTGGTCTGATCTTTAGTATTCTAATTAATGTTGCTTAATTACACTTGGCTCCCTGAGGCTTTTTAAAGGGTGATCTCAACGGAGGAGACTCGATGAATTCTCCAATCTCCTGCACACTTATCAAGATCTTTATATACAGAGACATGCCTAGCCATTTCTGAGATATCAGTCATGCCACAGAAAAGTATGATGGGGCATTTGTGAGGTGAAGAGACCAGACAAATGACTATTTTATTCTAGCCTTCAAGATGAGATTATATTCTTAGTATGAAGGAGGCAAATTTTTATTCTTTCCCTTTTGCTACTTATAGGAAGAGAGGTGCTTGGGACTGAGAATTAAATTGATATAACAGGTCATGATAATAAAGACATTCAAATGTATTTAATGAGTCTCACATGCCACAGTGACTTTCATAAGGAAATAAAGACCCAGAGAGCCAGTTAAAAGGTGAATACTTGTATTCTGTAATCGACAAAGCATAGAACTTTGTGATGAGGCAAACAGGCTTTATCTAGGGCAGCTCATCATGTGAAGAAGCTGACTGGAAAGATATGTCTTGGTACAAGTTTTGTTTGTGAATTTTTTCCTTTGGCTACAACTTTATACCTTCCTTGTGGTCTAGAGAAGAATATTTCACATGGAAATTTTATCTCTTGTTTTGAAGAAAAGGAAGAATAAGGATGAGGCAGGGGGAAGAAGTAGAAGGAGGAGAAGGAGAAAAGGAAGAAGAAAAAGAAGAGAAAGGAGGAGGGATGAAGAAGGAGAAGAAGGAGGAGGAAGAGGAGGAAAAAGAGAAGAAGGAGAAGGAGAAGAAGGAGGAGGAGAAGGAAGAGGAGGAGAAGGAGAAGGAGGAGGAGAAGAAGAAGAAGAAGAAGAAGAAGAAGAAAGATAAGAATAATTCTTTTGTACCTGCGGTCTTTTAAATGCATTATCTCAAAATAACCAACATACTAAAGTGTCACATTTGAGGTGACATATTCTGAACTCTCTCAGTATTAAATCAATTTCATTACATCTCATTGGATAGCATCCATGGGACACTGAACTAAATAGAGCCTAGAAGCAGCTGAGATATTCTGGGAAAGGTCATATCCAACTGTATCAATTGATGCCATAGCTTTAATCTTTTTAAAAAAAATATACATCACTTTCTGTGTATTTGTACACATGTACCAAGGTGCATGTGTGACAGTCAGAGAATGACTTTTCTGGGTCACTTGTCTCTTTTCACCTTTAGATGGGTTCCAGTACAAATGCCTTCACCCATTAACCAATCACTTCAGCCTCCTTTGTGTCATCTTTATTCCCTTTAAATGTATATGATACACTGTCCCACGCTGTGGGACATCCTATGCTCACCTTCAGCTGTTCCTCATGTTAAAGAGAATGTTCTTAAAGCATCTGCAGCTTAATTCTTCTATGCAGTAGAACTTGCTCCCTGTTCTGACTTCTTAAGGTTGCAATTTGATTTTTTTCTTCACAATGCTCTTAATTTTATTTCAGATTTTTTTCATTTTTTATTGGTTATATTATTTATTTACATTTCAAGTGTTATTCCTTCTTTCCAGTTTCCCCTCCACAAACCCCTATCCCCTCTTCCCTCCCCCTGCCTCTATGAGGGTGCTCCCCCACCCGCCCACTAGCATTCCCCTATGCTGGGGTATCAAAACTCCACAAGACCAAGGGGCTCCCCTCCCAGTGATGCCAGATAAGGCCATCCTCTGCTACATATCCAGCTGGAGCCATGGGTACTCCCTGTGTACTCTTTAGTTGGTGGTTTAGTCCCTGGGAGCTTTGGGGGGTCTGGTTGGTTGATATTGTTCTTCCTATGGGGATGAAAAGCCCTTCAGCTCCTACAGTCGTTGCCCCAACTTCTCCATTGGGGTCTCCACACTCAGTCCAGTGTTTGTTCCGGCTCTGACAGAGCCTCTCAATATGATCTTTTTGTGACCATGGGTCGGTCTGACCAGGTTTGAAATCTTTGGATTCCTTTGGTGTTCTCATCCTGACTGTCCTTTTTTTTTTTTTTTTTCTTTATCAGTTTTGATTTTACCACAGAGGTTTCTGTTTTTGTTTTTTATTTAGATGTTGCCTATATTCATACTTTTGTTATCTCTCCACAACTATATCTCAGGTCACGTTCAAGTGGTCTTGCTGCTGCTGTTATGATCAGTTGTTTCTTTCTCTTAACCGTCTCCCAGTTGTTCCCATTATCCAGAAGGTAATTTTGCTGAGTAGTGATGCCGCAGTTTGTAGTATAGCATGTATAATCCCTCATTCTGTGAAAATGAGTAAGGATGGATCAATGAGAAGAAGCTGCTATCACTTGCATTTGGCAGACTCGAAACAGAAACAGCAGTAGCAAAGCTTTATAGGGGAAGAGGACAAACATGTCCAGTGTGCCCTGCTTAGAGCGCAGTGGGGCAGAGAAGCTACAGGCTCTCCAAGGAGAAGCAACGTGTCCCATAATGGGTGAGGATGGAGTTATACATACCTGACTCTTCCTAAGTTAGAAGCAGGTTGGGAGTAAAGGAAGATGTTGGTCATCAACAAGACCTGACAACGAGGTAGGAATAGTTGTTACATGGGTTAGGGTCTGCTTTACAGTTCTGTAAGCGCTACAAGCCGTTCCATTTTAGTCTGTGGCCTGGTTATTGTCTACCTTTATATTCAATCTCGATTCAAAAGTGAGAGATCTTGATTTATTTCCTGCCCCTAATGTTAAACACATCTGAAATTATATTATGCCTTATATTTGATGTCTCGTGAGTTAGTTTGCACAGGGAGGATTCTCTCTTTGTGGTTAACAAAATAATTGTACACTTAAAACTTTCTGGCATCTTAGATTTGATAAAATATAATATTGTGGTAAAAAAAAAACCCCAAGATATCTTTTTTAAGATTTGATATCATAGTAAGGATATTCATTAAAGTATTTCAATATGTATTTTAAGCTAGCTTTGTGTGGTCGTGCCTGTAAAAGGATGCTCCCTCAGGGAACAAAAGCTATTGTCTTAACAATTTTGAAGGCTGATAAACAGATTTGAACTTCTGTGATTGTAGATAGCTGTGATGTTTTAGGTTAAGACCTAAATTATCCTGGGCATCTTTATCCCCTTAATAATCACTCATTACCTACCTCTGTGTTTGACCTAATATCCATCCCTGTTACTATTGGGGATTTTTTTTTAATGCAATAGTATACCATCTAACTTCCATTAACTGCACCAACAACCAGACATTAATTTCTATCAACTTACTGAGCTATCTCTCCCAGGCCCATCTTTCTCTTTCTTTAAAATGAATGGACTCTTGGTTGGGCATGGCATGCATACCTTTAACATTAGCACTTGGGGGCCAGAGGCCCATGGGTCTCTGTGAGTTTTAGTCATCATGGCCTACGTAGTGAGTATCAGGCCAGTCAGGGCTTCATAGTGGGACCCTGGAAAGAAGTGAGGGGGAGGTAAAATGAATACATGAGTCTATTTTTTTGCATGACAGTTCAATTGTCAGCAGATTCATTAAGACTATAAAGAAAGAATGGTGCTTAAAAGTTGTACTTTCAATCAGTTATTATGTTAAACCCCATGACCAAAGTACCTTAAGAGGAAAACCTGTTCATTTCTGCTTACAGATTACAGTCAATCATTGAAGGATGTTGAGGTAGGGACTCACGTAGGAACTTGAAGCAGAACCAGGGAGGAACACTTTTTGCTGACTTGTGTGTAGGACTATGCTTAGCTAGCATTCTCATACAGCTTGAAATCACCTACCTAAAACTGGTGGTACACACAGTGGGCTGGACCAAGTTCCGTACATTGCCATGCTAATCCTACCTAGTCAGTTCCTCAATTGAGGCTTCTTTCTGATGGTGCTAGATTGTGTCAAGTAAACAATTAAGGCTAACCAAGATAGCAGTATATAATAGGAGGCAGAAAATTATTGGTGGGACCAATAGAGCTGTCTCCCTGTTTTGTTTTGTTTTTTCTTTTTTCTTTTGAGACAGGGTCTTATATCCTGGGCTGGCCTCAGACTTGCTATGGTACCAATGATAACCTTGAATTTCCTATCCTCCAACCTTATCCCCAGATTACTAAGAGTATAGGATTATATGCGTGTTCCTCGATGCCTAGTTTTATATGAGGTTGAGTATTAAACCCAAGGCTTGGTTCATGCCAGGCAATCATTTTACCAACTGAGCTGCCCCCAACCTGTCTCTACTTGATTTTGTGAATACAGCTTTATGGGAAGGCATACTGACTTGTTTTTAGTTTTGTGCAGGTTGTTTTTTTTTTTCTACAGGCGTGATTCTAAAAAGAAGACTTTATTGAGTCAGGGAGATGAGTCAGCAGTTTAAACAATTGCTGTACCAGTGTGAGTATCAGTTCGCATCTCTCGAACCCAGACACCAGGTGGGTGGCTGAAGCCTGCCTGAAATTCCTGTGTGTAGAGATGCAGAGTATCCCTGGAATAAATCGGCTAGCCAGAGTAACTATATTGATGAGCTCTTGGTTCAACTGGCTTACTGCCTCAATGAATAAAATGCGAAGTAATGTCAGCCTTATGTCTCCATATGCTCACACAGGTGCAAGTATATACACAAACATACTTGTGACCACACACATTTGAACACTCATATGTACATGTGAAATCTACACACAGAAAAAAGAAGACCCTGTGGTTCAAAGACCCTATGATTCACCAACACCTAAAATACTTGCTATCTGTCCTTTTACAGGCAAAGTTTATTGATCTGTGTAGTAGAACATTATTAGGCTAGTGCTAGCACATCTGGCTTCAAATTCTGTCTCTGGCACTTAGGGTATGTGCTGTTGATGGAACCACTCTGGACTTCACTTTTCTTGTGTTTGGAGCAGGCATAGTATCTCCTCTGCACATAACTCATAAAGGTCTTAATGGCCAGTAAATGTGGAAGCTTTTATAAACCATAGACTGCTGCATAAACATTAGGAACTGAGCTTTTTTTTGAGCTTTTTGATTGCTCCAGCTCCTTAATTTATTTCTCTTTGGTTATTTCTGTGGCTGAGACTAGTGCTATTAAAACCTGCAATTTGCAGGCAATGCTAATGCTAATTTTCTAGTCAGTCTTACATTTCTATAGGCTGTTCAAATGATGAGGATATTTAAAATAAGTGTGGAGTATGTAAATAATTGGCTCATGAGTGAAACCTGAAATCATTTTTGACTCCAAGAGTGTGTGTGTATGTGTGTGTGTGTGTGTGTGTGTGTGTGTGTGTGTGTGTGTGTGTGTTAATGGTTTGTGTAGTCTACATTCAGAGAAGAAACTGCAATTGACTGGTAACTATATTTAGTTTTGGTATTCAACTTTCTCTGGCCAAATATTCTATTTAGATGTAGCTGAAGTTCTGTGCATGCATTTAGGAAGAGGGACTCCAGGGATTTGTGAGGAGGGTGGGCTGACCTGGGTCACTACTAAAGTACAAGGCATGCTATCTTCTGGGGAGCTAAGCTGATGAGTGAAAAAAACAGAATCTGACATGGCAGTGGGCAGTCCTAGGCTTCCGTGGGAGTTAAAAGCAACAAATAGTCCAGATTATGGGGTACAAGAGAATGTCAGGTATATTGACTTAATTTAGGACATAGATTCTCCCCACAGAACAGCAAATTATAAAGGTAGCAGGAATTGCTGGAGGTTGCAAACTGGTACCCCCTGGGGCCAAATACAGATCGAAGACAGGCTTTATTAAGCTTATTTCATGATGTGAGTGTGTAATTTTTAAAACCTATTATTTAAGTGGTTTTAGGTAACGATGTTTGTTCCACTTCAGTCCCTGTCCTGATAACTTTCTAAAGTTAGAGATTTGCTGTCCAGCCTCCTGAAAAATTAGGATTTGCATCATTTCATCAAGTAATGCTTGTGTATGCTACCACATCAAACACAACAGCATCAGCTCTTCAGTACTAATGAACTCTTTCATACCTCACCAGATAATTTAGTTCTTCTCTGCCCTTGTTTGGGGAAGAGAGTTTGTTAGGGCCAGATGAGGAATCTGTCATATCTACAGGGATATTAGAATGTACCTAGAATTCTAAGGAAACCCCAACTATCTGGAAGCAAACACAAGATCATAGAAATGCTGGTACCTTTTTGCTGAGCTCACAGCCAACATATGATATATTGGACACTGGGCACAGAACATGGAGATAGGGAAATACCTATCTTCCAGTTCCCTTCTACTGCTGGCTCTAGCCTACTGCGTCTTTCTAGGGTTGGCCTCTGTTATTTTGGGAACTGAACAAAGTTGAAGCTGTAGTCTCAGTTGAGAGGTCTGGAGATTTGAAAATGTTTGGAGCAGATGGATCCTGTTGACCTGTTTTCATTTTCTGGACTTCATCTTGCTGTCCTAGTCTCACTTAAGAAAATAAAATTGAGTGTGCATGTCTGCGAATAAGAGAATACTAAGGCATGGCAAAATCTAATAGGTTTGATTATCATTTGTAGCTTATTCAGCTTCTGACCTCTGAATCTTTGCACCACTTGAGAGAGTGAAGATCTTAGATGCTGATATTGGTAAAATGATGAATTCAACATTCCATAAAGGGTTTTTTGTATGTGTTAGATGCTGATGGCAGTTGAAGTTTATGAACCTATCACATGAATGCAGGTTTCAAATGTACTATGAAATACATGGGATTATAAAGAAAACCAAGAGATAGTTATTAAATACATGCACTCTCTAAGAGGCAAAATATAGGGGGCAGATCTCATAAACACATACATTTCAAAACCATGTGGGGTATAAACAATATATTAAAATACACACAAAACTGCAACATGGTGTGAAAATAAGTATAATTTTTACTAGTCAAAGTGATAGGTAATTCTACTATTCCTGTGGTTTCTTAGTAATTTAACAAAAACCTAAATTTCTGCTGGAGGCTAAAGGAAATAAAAATGTAGCTTTTTAGCCTACTTAATAGATGGATTACTGAATATAGTTAAAAACTCTTGCCAGTGATTTCTCGTTAAACAAGACACCAGTTTGGACCTGTGTTATATGTGTTACTTTGTGATCATAATATGCTGCTCAATTCTTATTTTCTTGATTACATTGAAGATAGATAATGGACTTCTTTCCATTATCTACGGAGATGGTTTTCTCGTTAACTCTATTAACATGATGAATTATATTAGTGGGTTTCCTTCCTAAGACCTTTTTTTTTTCTTGGTTCTCTTAGCAATATTTAATCTTCTTACCTTTTACTCTAAGCATTTTGGGCCTAGTCAGTTTGTGCTCTGTTCCTTCAGAATGGCAAGTAATAAAGACCATAAAACAATTGCTGAATGAACAGTCTTCTTTTCTATTGTCATCATTCTGTGCTTCCCAGATTTGGTGACACAAAGCTCCCACTTTGTGGCATGCAAAGCTCATTGGCACCCCCCCCCCCAATCACTAATGCTTCTTCAATAAGACATTGGACATGGATAAAAGGGTCAGACATGTGTGTTCTCTCAGCAGAGGATTCTCTCCCACGTGAACTGCTCCTTCCACATTGTGACAAATTTAATAACACTTCTTGCTAAGAACATTTTAGATGTCCCTGGGGCCAGCCTACCCTTCTGAATCCCCACTTGATTCTTTTACAGCATTAGCATCTCGCACAGTGTATTGTGACTTCACAATTTTGTGCTTCTTTCTTCCTCCAATCGCAAAGTCCTGGAGGAAAAGAATGATGTCTCATTAGACGTACTCTTATAACTTGTTTTTTTCTGAGAGTATTATAAGGTATGGAGGAATACAAAGGCATCTTGTTGAAATGCAGAGTGGCTGGGGAGGTAATGCTTATTGAAGGCACAGTTGCTGCTGGTCTTATTCAAGGACTACATTCTGGTTAATTAAGTCTTAATGCCTCATAGTTCCCAGGCTGCAGTAGATGTCAAAAGAATAAATAGTCTAGAATCAGGAAGAATATCACAGATCAAAGCACTCTTAGTTAAAACATTTATGAATAGATTAGGAACAGATCTGAGTTCTGTATTTTTAATAACTAGGCTATTATTCTTTCAGCTCCTAGAATAACCAGTTGAAAAGTAAAAGTCCAGACAAGATACTTATATGGATTTATAAACAAAAAAGGTAGCAGATAACTAAGCAACCCAAGTCAGTCATATAGAAAATAGAAAACAAAATGTTCTTGGTAAGCCTTTGATTTCCATCAGCTGATTAAATTGGTTTTATACTTTGTCCATGGAGAATGGTATTTATTGGCTAAATTGGCAGATTTTTAGAGACGTGTATTTCATCTCTGTTTAGTTTTGAAAATGCATTCCTCTTTAACACTAATGCACAGTCAACATACTTCAATCAAGAGGTGAATCCTTATTGTGCTTACAATTCAATTATCATTTGCATTCCCTACTCTTGGTGCTCCCCCAAGCTTACAGCTATGCTCACTTGTACACCACCACCACAGAATAAGGCTCTTACAAAAGGATGACCAATTGCTTCCTCTCCAGGCCCTATCTTCTTTGGTGACAAGGGCTGGATATACTCAAGGTCCCTGGGGTTGGCTTGAAGCTCACCCAAGACTGCCAGATCCACCAGTTTTTCTGTTGGAAAGCTGGCATTTGCCTTTGGCAGGTATTTCTGAATGGGTTGGCACCTCCCCAGGTGTTGGATTTCTGAACATCATTCCAGCTATTAAAATACTAGTGACAACATTCAGCACCACATTTCTTTCTTTTTTGTTTGTTTTTTTAAATTAATTTATTTATATCATAATCACTGCCCCATCCCTCCTCTTCTTCCCTTCTCCCAGTCCCATCTGTACAAGTCCCTTCCCCACTCCCCCTTCTCCTTTTATTCAGAGAAGGAGATGCTTCCCCTTGGGTTCCACCCCATCCTGGGACAAACAGTTTCAGTAGAACTAAGGGCAGCCTCTCCTGCTGAGACCCAACCAGCCTGTCCAATTAGTGGAAGGGAATTTAATGACAGGCAACAGAGTCAGAGACAGTGCACCCTCCAGTTGTTAGGGAATCCACTTGAAGGCCATGCTAAATATCTTCCATAAATGTGGAGGGGGCCAAGGTCCAGTCCCTGCATACTCTTTGGTTAGCACCACATTTCTTATAGAAGAAGGGTTTGTTTGAATGCCACTGGACTTCAACAGGCTACAACTTGTTCCGATCAGTAGTTAATAGGACAAGTGTTAAAATCAGTTTTTTTTTTTTTTCATTTTAATCCTGTCATTTAAAGCCACTTGTTTTGGTGGAGACACACAATGCTCTTTTCCTGAGTTCCTTTATCTATTAATGTGGACCCCTATGAATTCCTACTTGGTAGGATGGCTGTGGAGAATACTTGAAGTAATCAATACTGAGCTCTTAGCACCGCACCTGACATAGAAACATTCAGTAAGAGATAACTGTGTTGGTTGCTGTTTGAATTTTGACTGCTTAAGTGGACATCTAGATGTGCTATAGCTGCTACTGCCAAGGTCTGAATTAAACAGGGTACTTTTGGTAAGTAACAAAACTTGACTCACTGTGACTTATGCGGTAAAGACATTTACTGCTTCACACAATGAGAAGTCCAACTTAAAACACACTCTTAGTTTGGTTGGTTTGGTGTCCCAGAGTTGTCGTCAAGGGCACAGACTCTCTGCTTTGCTTCTCAACCAAGAGCAGGGCAAGGAGTAGCTTAATTGGTAGGCCTACTTGGCTCATAGATAGAAGGTGTTAGCCAGTTGCTTGTAGGACAGCATGGAATTTTCCTTATTCACATCAAGCATTTGGGGCTGAGAGTAGCACTCTCCCTTAACCATGAATACCCATACTCTCCTTGCATGTGGTGAGTTCAATCAAGGCCAGATGTTCCTTTAAACCAACTTCTTAAGGCCAGACACATCACTCTTCTTAGAAGACCCCAAAGTTGCACGGATATAAGAACTAACTTAAGGCCTTCTAAAATTCAGTTTCCTGTGAGTCTTCTGGTCATAGACCTAGGCTTATATTATTATACATGCTAGTGAGTAGTCTAAGTTATTTTTTGTTATTTTCTTTAATTAGTCTACCAGTTTTTCTTTATGGCTTCTTCATTTATTCTTAATTTCAGGTGACCCACCACCCCCATTCCTCCTCTTTCATATTTCCTACCTTCTTCCTTGCTTAATTCTTTCCACTTCTCTGTGTTACCTTCTATTTCAATATCACTGATGTTCTAGATCCGAGAGGAACATTAGGCTTGGACAATCAAAAAGCTGAGCAACAGATTGACCTGCAAGCAGAGAACAGACAGTGGTTAAGTCAGGTTCTGCAAGGAAGGAAGAAGGCAGAGATGTCAAAAGCAGTACCTTCCGTAGAAGCACAGGACAGGCCAATGACCAAGGATCCTATGCATAATTCATCAATGCCAAACAACTGTCATTTATTACTCATTCCCTTTTTTGTTTATTTATTCACTTATTTCTTATCATTCACTGAATGCTTTCTAAGGCTTGGGTCTGTCCTGTTATGGACAGACTCTCTCAAGCTGTATACAGTATGGTGGGGCCGGGAGACAAGTAAAACCTGGGTTGGGATGTGAATAGTTCCAGTGTTTTTAAGATGTAAGACAACTGTGTATGGCTGTGGAGAAAGAAAGAGAAAGCCACCTGCATAGATTTTCTTCCCTTGCTGCTAAGGAGCTTGCTAGAGTGCCAAGGGTCGATGAACTTAGCTGAATCCTCAGATGTTCTGTCGTCTTCTTTCTAAAGATGGATGAGTCAGAGCAGCCGAGAGAGTAGAGTTCTCGTGTTGGAGCAGCATTAAGGCCAACACTCCTGTCTTTGCCCTCAGAGAGAAGACTCTTGGTGTCACTGCTTACTCAACTGCTCTGAAGCTGCTCTTAATGTCTGACTCTGGCTGGTGTGTGTGTGTGTGTGTGTGTGTGTGTCTGATGTGAAATGAGGGGACTTAAACTGCTTTTCAAAGTCTGAAATCCTATGTGTATGTGCTGGCTAGTTTATATTAATATAGAGCATAGAGCATTATTAACATAGAGCATTGGTCTTCCCTGGTCTCCCATTCTGACTCCTGGAGCTGAGGAAAATATAGGAAAAAAAGAGGTCAATCATAAACTAAAGACAGTTCTCATTCCTCATTTGTCTGAAAGTGTCCTTTCAAAGGCAGACACCCAGTACAACTGATTAAGTAACAATAGCAGCAATAATTATGACACCGTATGGCTCCTGAATCCTTTATACCTCAAGATGATCGTAGGCAAATGATGTCATCTGATGTCTGGAATCTATCTATGACTGATGGTCTGCTCAGAACCCTTCAGTGTGGACGACTGTCTGACACCTCTGTGCGATGCATTTGTACCCTGCTGTTAGAAAATGTCAGACTTTTTCCTGGTTTCTCCCTTCCTCACACACCCACTGCCCATCTTCTTTACTGCTTCTGTTCTGTTGTAAAATAACTTCTTCAAGCTATCAGCACAAACAATCTGTTTCTAACATTGTCTTTGCCCCTGATTTCCCTTGACAATTTCAATACCGTGTCAAATGCATCCCAAGATACAAGTATATGAGCCAGGAATATATTTAATACGGAAAGAGGCTTTGGATATAAAACATCTGCTGTTGTTAAAATTCAGAAGTTAGGAAATAATGTTTGACAGAGAGGAAAAAACTGAATGCCATAAATTCTTTAAACGTTGGCTAGCCCTATCTAGGGGGCACTTGGATCTGCTTCCTTTATGACTTCAAGGGTTCTGAGAGACAACCTGATAGCTACTACTTGTTCTTGGAGTTCAGGAATTGTCACTCAAACCATAATAACACTGAACTCAGTTAAGCAAGAATAGTTTATTGCTGGGAAGTGGCAGTGTACACATTTAATCCCAGCACTCGGGAGGCAGAAGCAGGCAGATATCTGAGTTTGAGGCCAGCCTGGTCTACAGAGTGAGTTCCAGAACAGTCAGGGGAACACAGAGAAACCCTGTCTCAAAAAAAGAGAAAAGAATGGTTTATTGAACACACACCTTAATACTGAATGTCCAGGACTGCAAAAAGGATTCAGAAGGCTAATTGTGGTACTAGGTCAGCTCTCAGGGTAGGCTTATAGGAAAAAAAAAAAAAACAAAAAAACAAGTTCAAAAGCTTAAAGGGTAAGGAGGGGAGCAGTGGGATTACCAGGCAACGTATTATCAGCCAACCTTTAAGCTGATTGGTCCTGAAAAAGGTAAGAGTATTGGTGGATGGATGACGAACAGGGGGATTTCAGAATATTGAGATAACAGAGCATGTGTAGTCAGCTGCCTGGTGGTCAGCTCTGACTCAAGATATTTTAGACTTAACAGTTCATATTGACCTTTGATTTGATGGGTCCATAAAGCTTTATGGAATTTCTTAAGATTAACAAACCTCATATAGAACATTCAGCAAAATACAGGGTATGTGGTCAGCATGTTCTTGAGCTAAGTCACTTCTCTGTGTCAATGGCTGGCAGGCATGTTATAACAATGATATGAAATAGGTGGCAGGCATGGAACCAAATGACTACAACTATTCTGGGTAGTGGTGGGGTATCAGACCATGACAGCAGAACCTGGATAAGACTTTCCTCTACAACTGCTGGCATCAACTAAATAATAAATGGATGCATTTGTCAGGTAAGTTGGCCTAAGTGACATACAGAAGTCTGGGTTCTGCCATTCCAAGAAGTCAAGGGGTTTGGAGGAGTAGAGGTCAGTCAGTCATGGGTTGAATTCCAGCCCTCTACTACTGAGCTATGATGTTTTAGGTAACTTAAAGAACTTATTAAAACTGCATACAATTCTGGTAATTACCTATCATCTCTTTGGGATTGTAGGTCTAGACTGCCTGAAGAAATATAAGGGTTATGGGAGCAATTCAGGCAGCAAGGTATAGAGTTTCCTAAGCTTGAACACTCACTCATACAGGGCACAAGAGAAATGAAACGTGTCTGTTTTCTGACTCATGTTTTCTTCTTGTAATGATATGCTCCCTGGGAACTGGATGTCTTAGTCAGTGAAGTGTTTGCTAAGAAAGCACAGACAGGGACCTGACTTTGGATCACTGGGTAAAAGAGTAGGATCCTGACTGTGCATCACTTCAGTGAAGTGTTTGCTATGAGAGCATGAAGAACTAACTTTGGATCATGGCTGTACATGCAATCAGCCAGGAGCAATGACATGCATCTGTCATCTTGGTGCTGAGAAAGCAGAGGCAGGAGAGTTTCTGAGGTTTAGTAGCCAGTCAGTCTAGCCAATTAGTTAGTGAAGTTTGAGGTTCACTAAGAGACCTGACACACACACACACACACACACACACATTGTGTGTATCTATCTATCTATCTATCTATCTATCTATCTATCTATCTATCTATCTATCTCTATCTATCTCTATCTCTATCTCTATATCTCTCTATATAAAGTGGAAAAGTGATGGAGACACCTGACATTGTCATCTGGCCTTCACATGCATACACACATGAATACAACACACATACATGCACCCACATACAGACACATTCATATGTACACACCATTTCAAAATTAAATAAAGTAAAACAATATCAGCAGGAACTTTAATAGCAATGCTGCTTAGTATACGGGAAGGCAACCTGCCTGTATGCCCACGTGTTTATGATCCATAATTACCCCACAGTAGTCATTTCTTAGACAGTAGGATTGATTGGTATTTGTATATAAGAGCATAATTTGTCCTTCCTTTGTTCTTTATAATGATGACCTCTCATTCCTTCTTGGGTGTCCTTTTTTGGGGAGTCTCACAATGCCGGGGTTTAAAGTTTATCTGTTTCCTCTATCTGTATTGTGAGGATTGTGGTCCTGTTTTAGACCTCGTCCTGCTTTTCTTCATGGTAACTAACCATACTTCACTATGAAAGCAATACCAGATATTAACAGCCTTCATGAAACTGGCTAATGTGTGCAGCTTACATATCTACTTTCCAGTCTGTGATTTAGTTGAATACTATTTCCCGAGTTTAATCTACATAGTTCTAAAATATAAACTGCCTTTATTTGTTTATTCTATAAATTGTTTTTCTAGGTGGTCCAAGCTGGCTTCACATTCTCAAAGTAGTCTAGATTGATCTCAAACTCATGGTCCTCCTGCCTTACAATCCTGATATTTGGGATTGCAAGCATGTACCCATCATGTCTGGCACTAATAGCTTTCACTATTCATTTAATTATTCCTAAATATTCATTTTATTTAATGCTTAAGTTTAGAGTAACTGAGAGGCAAGGAGATATAACATGTAAATACCGTAGTAGAGATCACAGAATGCACATAAGACTGCTGTTGTCTTAGTTAAGGCTTCTCTTGCTGTCATAAAACACTATGACTAAAAACAACTTGGGGAGGAAAGGGTTTTTTTTTTCCATATTACAGCTCCTAATTACAGTCCATCATCTAGGGAAGTCAGGGCAGGAGATTCAGGCAGGAACTTCATGGCAAGAATGAAGCAGAGACCATTAAGGAGTGCTCCTTAAGGGCTTATTCTTGCTTGGTTTTCTCATATATCCCAGGGCTGTCACCTCCTATAGTGACTTGGGACTTTCCACATCTATCACCAATCATGAAAGTGCCTATCAGGGTTACCTACACACAGTTACATTTTTTTTAATGGGGGGTTCCATCTTTCTGAAGAACTCTTGCTTTTATCAAGTTGATATAAAGCTATCCAGCACAGCTGCTGGCACCAATATCATCAGATGACCTCATGGAGAGGTTTTTCTCTGAATACTGAGAAGGTCATCCATTTCTAGCTGCTAGCTGAGAGATTTCAGCAGTTTGTTTCTGAATAGACATGCCCCAAACTAAATTCATATTATCTTCATTTTAGTTTTTTAGATTCTCTAGTGTTTTACAATCTCAAACATTTGAATATTTGGTTCATAGAATTACTCCCAAAAATATTCTTTAAAAACTAGACTATTGAACAGAGCATGGCAGCACAGGGTTGCAATCATAGCTACTTGTGGGGTTAACACAGGAGACTATCAAGTCTAAGTCCATAACTAGATCTGGTTTCAAGTTAAAAGGGTCAGGGGTTGTCATCATTAAAGTAAGTATTACTTCAAGTTCTATTTTAATTTTGTTTGTTTGCTTGTTTATGGGAAGATGGTTTGGAAATGCCAGGACCCCAAGGTGATCATGGGTCTTGTTTTCACTATGCACAGGGATATGTCTCCTGCAGTTGGCTGCAGTTATCTATCACTCAGTCTGTGTTCTTGAGGATGAGCCCAAGTATGAGATGCCATATGAAGCAAGCAAAGAAGCTTAGATGATTAGAAGGCAGGGGTATAAAAATGCTAGTCAAGTTATGAAAAGAATGTTAACAAAAGTCATGATGGGACAGGGAGAAGGAAAATGGAGAACTAAATTTATGATGCAGAGGACAAGCATGAGGAACATTTCCTGAAAGTAGCCGAGAGCATGGCAGTCGAAGAGAGAATTACACTGGAAGCAGACGTTTCTGTTCTGGAGGGACACATGTTT
>CACVCL010022736.1:0-33240 GCA_902729485.2 Mus minutoides
CGGTCAGCCTTTTCCCAAGGAGAGACAGAAGCAGCACTTCAAAAATAGCAATGAAAATGTTTAAGCTACACGCGGTGTTTGGGGAATATGGACTGTGAATGTCTAACAAGTTTCACACATCCCGAGGGCAATTACATGAAAAAAAAATCAATGCTTCATTTTCTAATATGTTCAGTAACTTTGGGGAAGTCGTTTTAAGAACAGGCACGAGTCATTTGCATAAGTAGCGGATTCTCACCAATATGTCTAATAGAATGAGTGCCACAGTTCTGCCAAGAGGTCATTCTGAAGAGTGTTTAAAGGGCACAGCAGTGAGAGCTGCATATGTTAGCTTCTGTGAAGAGTAAAATTAGAACAACTCAATACAAATCATCTGTATAGACCCTGGAAACCAATTATTGCAAATATATAAACATAAAACAACAATGCTTTCTTGTAAGTAGCAAATCTTCATTAAGTCTTTGGCATTGATTATATTCACATGATTCATTTCGAACTCTTCTTAGTAATGTGAATTTAATGCATAATTTCTGCATAATGACTTTTTTAAATTACCACATAATCATGGGGAGAAAAAAGTATCTTCCATTTGGTCCATTTTGTGAGTCTAAGCAAATAAATCTATAAAATAATTTATTCTTCTGGTTGCCTGGAAACCGTATTGTTGATATGACAACGCTGGCTGGCATATAAATGCAATCACCACTTTCTTTCATTTGCATGTAGAAGTCATATATTTCCAACATAACAGAAAATTTTTCTTTTTCCTTATGCTACAGTGACATCTACAGAATAGAATGAAGAAAAATTGTAGGGAAAAACCTTTCTTCCTTTATTTGGTAAACATATGTTTATGTACTCAAAAACCTAGCTTTAAAAATGTGTTGGAAATATTTTTACAACACAAAATCTTTTATATGTAACCTAAAAGTCTCAGAAAGCCTACTATAGTACACCTATAAATTCCTTCATGAAAAATCTAACTCAAGTGTAATTTTTCAAGCAAAGTTAGTCATAATTCCAAAAAAGGGAGTAACTACCCTAACAATAATTTGCATTAGTAAAGGGTCAGTAACAGTCACAGTTATAAGCAACCATTTGTTTCCATAGCCTCCATTTGAAAGGAAATGTTCCAATATGCACTTTGCCTTTTATTTCTACATATTACTGTCTATTTTTAAATATATTCCTTTGTACTTTATCTTTGTTATTGAAAGAAAAATATCCAACGCAGGTTGTTGTTGTTGTTTTTTGTTTTTTTTTGTTTTGTTTTGTTTTGTTTTTGTTTTTGTTTTGTTTTGTTTTGTTTTTTGAGACAGGGTTTCGCTGTGTAGCCCTGGCTATCCTGGAACTCACTTTGTAGACCACACTGGCCTCGAACTCAGAAATCCACCTGCCTCTGCCTCCTGAGTGCTCAGGTTTCTAACTCTGCATTTTTGAACTTTCTATTTAGTAAACTATAAATGAACCAGTTATCTTAATTTCACCAAATGTCAATCAACTCTCTGACTACAAATGTAGACAAGAAAGAAAGGATATCTTTGTCTGATGTTGTAGTGTAGGGCCAGGGAAGGTTTTAGTCCCCCAAAACAGACAGGAGATGCAATCACACTACAGCCTTTTTATTCAACCTAGTTAGGCCCCTGAGAGCACTGTTGTCACACAGGATGGTGTTGGTGGTGGAAGTCCTGAATATCTATAACGGCAAGACTTTATAGTAGGCAGAATAGTAAGTATAGTGAGGATAGTAAGAGGAGATGGGGTGAGTGTGTGAGGATCTAATTAGGAAGTTATTATAGCCATTAACATAATTGGCTGGTGCTTGGAGTCATATCATAAATTTAATTTCTGCTTCCTTCTGCATTGGTGGTCTTTAGGCAGGGGGCAGGCTTGTAACCTGAGGGTGCAGGTTTGTGGGGGGAATAACCTGGAGATGCAGGTCTTATTGGCAGTGAGCCTAGACACTGAAGCTAGGTTTGGATTCATTTGGTGGGTAACTTATAAACAAATGCTAGGCAATGGCTTGCTAGTTTACCAGAGTTCAAACTTAGGTCAGATTCTCTAGTTGGAGTCTGAACTTCAAAGATTTGGCCTCTTGTCTATCATATATTTTCTCTCTCTTATTAGAAAAGCAGGAAACACAAAAATCTTTGCCTGGGTCACCAATACTAGAGAGACATCTAAGGGGAAGAATGGTAGCTAAGCAGGACTTATTAAAATTCCTCCCCTTCCAACAAGGCCTCAATAAGTTTTGCAATGACAGATCTGAACAAAACTTCCAACGGGTAATAAAGTTATCCCAAGAACTGTAAAAAAGCACTGTGTTAGTGAAAAAGAGTCCTTCAAAAATTCCATGTCATGAATACATCCCATCAACTATATTTCCATTACAAATCAGATCAAAGAAGTAGAGAATGCCTTCATCATTATCGTGTGTAATTATTATGTACTGGAAGAAATGAAGACTGTATAGCAGTGATTTATTATGATAAAAACAAAATGGATTGAGATAAACTTTATAAAGTGTGAGGAGTGGATATACAAGCAGGAAAGGCCAAAAAAGTAAATGAATTCACAAGATACTGATAAAAACAAAACAAAACAAAAAAAAAAAAAAACAAACCTGGAATGTTCTAGGCACTGTGCTCACTGCTAGGTACAAAATAATTGGAAGACTGAGTTCCAAAAATGATAAAAATTATTCTGGGACACACTGATGCTCTAGAGTACAGTCTTAAAAACAGATAGATGAAAAATACAGATAAGACTGTCAGACAGATAGGGAGACAGACTGACAGATACATCCTCGCTGACCCCCCATCCCATACACACGCCTAAACAGCATTGTCTTTTGTTTGTAATCCTTATTTCAGGAATGGCTTTAGCTTCCAGGAATAGCTAGGGACACTTTGCATAGTTTTATTATTCTAAATGAATAGACCTGGTATTTTTCTAGAGAGGATATTACTTCACCAAAGTGATGTCCTTGCTTTTCTGCCCTGGGCATCACACATTTCAAAAGAGCATGATTTAATATATCAGAGCCTTTCTTTTGAAGAAAATCCCTTAATCCTGCCTTCATCTCAGAAGCAGTGAGCTCATTCCAGTAAACCCCTCCAGAGCATTCTGCAGCATAGAGAGTCTCACACTCACAGTGCTTCTCCCCTAAACAGTTAAACACTGGTAACAACTAAGCTTCCAAAGCTTGATGCAAAATATTAAGGATGGCAAGAATGAAAAATATTGATAAGTGTTGAATAGTTAAGTGAACCCATGCTAAGTTCACTGTATAAAATATATACTACATTATGGTAATAAGTTAAAGACATATTAAGTTCATGAAATAACTGGCTCCGACCTTGACAGTTGCTCTCTTTTATTGCTTACCATAACATTTCAAACCCAGTTAAAATTAATTTGAGACTCCCTCGTCTAGGAGCTGGACAACTGCTCTCCCAATAAATTCTTTTCCTTCCTTCCTTCCTTCCTTCCTTCCTTCCTTCCTTCTTTCTTTCTTTCTTTCTTTCTTTCTTTCTTTCTTTCTTTCTTTCTTTCTTTCCTTTTCTTTGTGTAAGCAACAATCCCCAGAATCCATGTATGCATAAATATGTGTACATGTTCTTTCTTTTAATTTAAAAATATACTATTATAAAATATATTTTTGTAACTTTAATTCTTTCAAAATTTACTTTTAATGATGAATCTTAAATGCTTCAACCTCCCTATTAACCCACCAACCACCTGAGTTAGTGGAAAGAAAGGATATGGGGGAAGTGAACCCATTGAGAAATGGTTCATTGGAGCACCCTCCTGCTTTGTCTGGAAATCTGAAGTTCAGTTTACAGTTCAACAGTGGCAGCTCAATCCACTTGTAAACACTTTATGAATATACCAACAATCCAGTTCAGTAGAATTGGGATAGCAAGTACACACCAGAAGGGGTAGCACTACTTAGGAGACAGCCATGCCTCAACCTTGGCACAAGTCAGCAGGAGGAACTAGGGACAAAAGGAATGCCAGGAGAACTTCTCAGCTGTGCCTTTCAACAAAGTGAAGACCAACAAATACCAGTGAAGATTTTGAGACCAATGAGCATTACATAGCAAGCTCTATATCAAGCCAAACTCAACCTCTGTCATAGTCTAAACATCACGTATCCTCCATGGGTCTTACCATACCATGTCTTTTCTCAGCATGTAAGTCTAACTTAGCAAAACTCTATGTGAGTCTATCTCAGCTGACATCACTCTGCCAATCAGCCTGAGTTCTGGCAAGTGGCAAGAAACTACAGCACAGCACCAGAAGTTTTGGGTGCGTTTTTCTATATGGAGTCCCAACATATGGAGCCTGACTACACAGTGTAAAGTGGACCAAAATATGCATGGTAGTAGCAAAGTATTCGTCATCATGTATCCTATCATGTGCTTGCTTTAGTGCAACATCCTTTCTCCTGTGTCTGCTTCAGCAAAATATAACATTCTTTCATGAGTCACCTTAACCTTTCGTTTGTGTCCACTTCAGGAAAACCCTCCTTCGCATGTTTGCCCAAGCAAAACACCATTCAACACAATTGACTTTCCAAAGAACTCTTAAGTTTCCACTTTATATTTGTGTCACCTCTTTCCTTCCCAAACCTCTCCCAGATCCTCCAAACCTCCTTACCCACCCAAAAATATGTTCTTTCACTCCTTCTCTTAAAAACAAGAAATAAACCAACCAAATAAACAAACACAAAGAGGAAAAGCAAGAATCACAAAATAACTTAAAATGCAAATATCAAAATAAGCAGGCAGAAGAACAATAATAAAAAACAAAACAAAACAAAAAACAACCAAATAACAACAACAACAACAAAATGCTGAAATAAAATGTCTACAAAGATATTACTGAGTTTATTTTGTTGTGGGGAATTACTCCTGGACTCGGGGCCTGCCCTGAAATATGGCTTATATACCCAAAGGCACTCAATTAATAAAAAAATATTTTTCCTTTGCCAGCATGTCTCAGTCACAGATAGATTCTTCATTAAGAGTGGTCTGTAGTGTCTATGTCCCCTTATCAGTGCTGGAAGTGTACCCAGCTTAATCCTGTATAGGTTTTGTGGAAGCTACCACAGTTTTTGTGAGATCAAATGTGCATCTGTCTTGTGTCTGGAAGATGCTCTTTCCTTAAAGCCATCTATCACCTAAGGCTACATTACCTATATATGATGCTTATGAACTACATTAATAGTCATCACAGCACAATAACCCTTAGGATGTAGGACTGGCATGTACTCCTTAGTAAGTTATCTAGTTTGAGCTAAGACCCACTAAAATACAGGGTATTGGAAATCTAGCCAACTACTCAAGGTCATAAAGTAATGGATCTTGGAGGAGAATCTAAAACTACTACGTTATTAAAGCAGTATATTCCCTAACTTTTTGTTAGGGATTTGTCCTTATATACACAATCCATAGACAAATGTAGTCCTCACACTCCATAAAAAAAAAAAAAAAAAAAAAAAAAACCAACCCAAAAAACAAAAACAAAACAAAACAAAAAAACTTTTTTGCAACAGACAGAAATCATGAGGGAAAACCACATCCAATCAAATGAGGATCTGTGGCGCTCAGTCCCATTGGCTACAGCTACAAAATAATCCCAACATTTAAGGTTCAGGGAACATTGCAGAAAGATTATAACAGGTAGATAAGTTTACTATGAGAATGTGTCTTTTGCCAATGCCAGACACTACACTCATTAAGGCTCACTGATATGGCTACTCAAACATAAGATGAACAAAGACAACAATAGTTGTGCTATTGAACAGGAAAGTGAAAAGGAAAGCCCATGAAGCTTCAACCCTACATAGAGAACTATAAGAAACAAAGGAAAGAGTACAACAATTGATAACCTAATCCTAAATAGTGAGCACTGAAAAAAATATGGAAAAATTTAGTATATATTGAGGAGGTTATATTTGAGAATATATATATATATATATATATATATATATATATATATATATATATATATATATGTGCTTGTATCAACAATTAATGAAAGGGAGGATATGAATTTGAAAAAATAGCAAGGACAGTAATTTAGCAGGCTTGGAGAAAGGACATGAAAGGGTAAATGATGTAATTATATTATAATCTCAAAAATATACTAAATAATAATAGAATTTACACGAGGAAAAGTCTTTCTCAAACATCCCCCAAGTCTACCATTTTCCTCTTGAGTGTGTCTAGACCTTTTATTTCCTTACTTCTCTCTCTATCTGCTAAGATGTGTCTATCTGTACTCTCATTAGAGAGATTTATTTGACCCTGCAACATCCTATTTCATTTCTAGCTCTGAGTTTGACTCTGCATCTTTTCCTCTTGCTCAGGTTTGCACTTCTGCCAATCCTACCTCAGAGTAACAGAGGAGAATGCTGAAAAAAGGTTGGTAACACATTTCTCACTCCTCCCCCTATATTCTGAGCAACACTTGCAAAATCAAGATCAGGCTACTGGCTCAATCAGAGGCACACCATACAGTCCAAAGTAATGCATCATTTATACTAAAACTTCCATGTTTAGCTAGATATTTAAGAAGCTGAGTCATATGTATATGACACTGTATTTAGAACTAAATATAACAGGTAAAGCATGAGTTGATGAGCTTACACTATGCAAATGATATAGAAAGCTATATTGAGTAGAGTGACATATCAGCAGTTAAGATCACTAACTACTTATCCATGGGATCCATATTCAATTCTATGCATCCACATAGAAACTTACTTTCAGGAGAAAATGCAGGCATGACATAGCAGCCAGCCTACCAATCACACTATGCTTCTAAATAAGACGTATGGTACACAGTGGCCCAGAAGTCAGAACACAACACACAGCAGAGGTTCAGCTTGATAATGAATGCCCCTCTGGATGATTAGATCTTGCCTCATCAAAATATACAGACTCAGACATCCTGACAATTTCTTTCCAGAAACTCTCGCAGCAGCGCAAAAATCTAACATCCCCTATATAAAACACTAAAACTATTATTGAAACATTAATTTTCAAATTTTCTCTGACGGAGATATATGCTCAAGAACTCTTAAACATTTACTACATGTGATGAACTGCCTTGAAACATTTCTGTCTCCACTGAAAAAGTCAACATGTTAGCAGAATCCTTATAATCCCTGAGGTCAACCTGTAGTGGAAAGAGCACCCAACTTAAAGCACTAATTGATAAAAACAGATGGGAGAATATTGGCCTGAATAAGGATCATCTTCAACATCTTATTAATATGTCATCATTTAGTTTAATACTTAAAAAAAAAAAAGATGACAAGGGAAATACTGTAGTTCATAAACATTGGGCATCTCTATCAGTGTCTAGAGGTTACCTCTGGTGGCCTGCAAAGATGTAGTAACAGGTAAATGGCAACCACCAATCCCATTACTTACCACTGTGATAGGTTTTGCTTGTTGTCTTTCCAAAAAAATAGACTGCATCTTATCCGGATCTCAACCTGACTCACTAGACCCTTTTCAGCTAAGACCAGCAATGAAGCTGATGAAATTAAGCAGACATAAGCACCTAACCTGCTCATCAGTTTGTTTACTGCACTAAGTAATATTAATGCTGAAAATAATTGAATTCGTACCCTTTTCCTCCCTTGTTATCAGGGTTTAAAGTAAGATGACATATTTCTCAGCTGTTATCTAGTGACTTCAACCTTTTTCTTGATATGAGTCTTCTAAACGAATATTTTCTAATTTGAAAGTACACCATTCCTATGCACAGATATACTCTTTGCTTTCATGACCCTTATAATCTACTTATCATGTTATTATCTCTTTAGTTGTAATCTATTGGTTGGCATATTTATTGTTCAAGAGTCTCTGCTCTTGAGAAAGCAAAATGATATAGAGCAAAGAGCTGTAGGCAAAAATGCAGGCATGATCTGGAGGCTAGCCTGCTTGGTATGCTGCACTTTGGAAAAGCATGAATAGCTGGAAGCTGGCCTGCAGGTGAGTCTACACTCTTCACATCATCTTTAATGTACTTCTTCTACATAGAGACTCTGGTGATATGAGCACTCACTATTCAATCTGAGGTAAAGTGCTAATCACTCTCAGTCAATTGGCTTCCAATATATAAGAAGTGGTTCATGTGCAATAAAACAGATGCCATTCCCTGAAAATTTCTCCAGAGTGGTTTGTCTTCATTCCCTTTACTGATCTACAGGCATGGCTGTCTTGGAGGTGGATGACTTAATAATAATGGCAACAGCTATGTAGAACTGCAGTTCCCTTGAATCTGACATTGTCTTCTGGACTCCACAGAATCCAGACATTCACATGGTGTGCAAGCAAAAAATATGATTTTTTTTTTAAAGCTAAGAGTAATGTTAGGGCTATTTTCATCCTTTTCATATTGACACCCTTTAGCTGCTAAACCTCACCTCACTACCCATGGGGACTCTTCTTTGGGACTTTATCTTCATTTATGCTGTTCCTGATTCTGCATCAACTGTATCTGCACCTAATCAGTCACTTTGGGGCACCCCTGTGGAGGAGGTGTCCTCTAAATGATATCATCAGACAGTATCAAAGCCATCATGGAGATTCTGTGACCCATGGTTTTCTGTTTGCATAAATCAGAAGTAAGAGCTAGGGAGAAATAATCTTTACCTAAAAATGACAATCTACTTGGAAAAATTAGAAAATACCTGAGTATCAGACAGCATTGATATTTCACAAAACTAATGCAAACAACAGAATTCTAGATGGTCACTGTAGATCTAAATTCTTGTGTTCGATATGTGCAAAAAAAAAAGTGCCTTACAGTTCAACTTCACATTTAAAATATATAATAATGTAATGTGATCTGTGTATGTAATGTAAAGTAGGTATGGCTATGAGAAAAAATAGAATACTAAAATATCTAATTTTGAAGATATCATAGGTTAGGTTTTAGAGTGATTTATTCAGTAATTCAAAGATTATATGGATAATGGGAGTCTTGCAAGCAAGATAAATAGGGATCCTATCCTACCTCCATTTTCTATCTTATACTTAGGAACAGAAAGTAAACTATGATAAATAATGATCTGTTGTATATGTAAAAATTGAAACTATAAGAAAAATCGTGCAGCTTTGATTGCCTTTGATAATGGCCTGTAAGTTTTCTCCTCAGGGTGTTCTTGTTGGTTTTTACTTTTATAGAAACATTTTACTTTGTGGCCAACAAGAGAGAAACTTCTCTTCCCTCTCAACTCTTGGTTTTCATGTCTGGAAATGCTTATAATTGATGCATCTTGATGATTTTCTTTTTAAAATTTCCTTTTTATTTTATGGCTATGTGCATATGCCTGAGTATATTATGTTCATGCACTGATGTGTGTAAGTACCCACAAAAGATATAAAAGAAGACACTTTTTCCTGAGGTGACTTGTAAAAGATATAAGGGTCAGTAACATATTTGCTTATATTTGAAAAGGGAATTGAAGTTAATTAAGGAGTAAGAATAATTGTAGGTTGGAGACTTCCATGGAAGAGAGATTAGCCTGTGAGACCAGAAGAAATAAGTCTTCCTTAGAGAACACTGGTATGCCTGGGACCCAGAAGCAAAGAAATTATCTTTGATGGTGCCCAGTGATGTGACTACAAATGTGCCCCTTAGGAATGCATGTTTTGTGTGTCACCCCTGCCTATATGTAATTGTTAAGTAGTTTTTCATACCAATCCTATTCTAAAATTCAGGTCTTCACAAGATCAAATTATAGCATGTAATTTAATTTGTCTCTGAGTAAAATAATTTTTATCCTTTTTATTGATTTTTCAATTAAGTCAAAGTAATTGTAGCATGCTACATCCTGTTTACTAGCTGATAACATGCTAGATTCCTGCATTGTCAGGACTCAACGCTACCCACTTATTGTTCATAAATTATTGGATCTATGGACAAGAAATAAATCATCCATTGCAGAGGCTCTCATCACAGAGATTAAAAAAAAATGACAGAGTATCCATTGCTTAGCTGTTGTCCACACTGTAGTATATAACATCAAATCCTAGAATATAAAGAAGGGCTGGGGATAATATTTCAATTGAATAATCATGCAACTACATTTCTTCAGGGGCTACAGAAATGGTTCAGTGATTCAGAACATTTGATACTATTTCAGAGAACCTGAGTTTATTTCCACCATCCAAGACAGGTGTCTCACAACCTATAATTCCAGTTCCAAGTGACCTGATACTCTCTTTAGGTGGGTACTTACATACATGTGGTACACACACATACACTCAAGCATAAACACATAGCATAAAAATATAAATCTTTAAATATAAAATAAAAACCAAAAAAATCAAACTATATCAGTTTTAAGCATTTCTAAGAATGAAAACCAAGTGTTGAGAAGAAAACATAAAGTACTTCTCCCTGATATCGCACAGAGTGAAATGTTTCTATAGAAGAAATAACCAACAAGAGCACCCTGAGGAAAGAAACCTACAAGCAATTATCAAAAGTCCAAATCAGAGGGTTTGGAAGGAAAGAGAGAGGAAACAGGAAGAGTTGAGTCACAACTGCAAATGGGTTAAGGCAGAAGGAGATTAGACAGGACTTGTCTCCCATGACAACAGGATAAGGGTGACAACCAGGTCAGACTTCTTTTCTTTTCTTTTTTTTTTTTAGATTTTTTAAAAATTAACTCTTCAGATGTTATTCCCTTTTCTGGTCACCTACCCCCACCCCCTGCAACCCTCTATTCCATCCCCCTCCACCTCTCCCTCCCCCTCCCCTTCCTTACCCTTCCCCTGCTTCTATGAGGGTACCCACCCTCCACTCCTGTTTCCATGCCCTGGCATTCCCCTACACTGGGGCATTGAACCTTTGCAAGACCAAGAGCCTCTCTTCCCATTGATGCCCAACATATGGGACTGGAGCCATGGGTCCCTTCACGTGTATTCTTTGGTTGGTGGAATTGAACTCAAGACCTTTGGAAGAGTAAGTAGTCAATGCTCTTAACCACTGAGCAATCTCTCCAGCCCCTTTAAGTTAGACTTGCCTCTTATCTGCATGCAGAGAATAGATGATGAACAAACAGAAGCAGGAGACCAGGTCAAGTGTGGACTAGAGTAGTTATTCCTCTGACAAAACAATGAACAACAGAACTGTGTTGTGATGACTTAGCAATTTGTTTATCATGTTATTTTCAATAAACTATCAACACGTGACCCCTTAGCCAGTCTGGAGACTCTTCCCAAGCCTCAGTAAGCTATTTCCATACTGGGACTCTCAGCCTATTGAGGAGTGATTTTCCTCAGACAGTCACAGCTAGAACTCTATGCTTCAAACTGTGGGTGTTATGAAGCCTGTGTTCAGTCTGTGCTTTTACTACCAAAGCTATTCTTAGCCTCTGACCAATAAGTACTAACAGTCTTCAAGCAAAATAGAATTAATTAATTCTCACATAGAAAAATATGAGAATATGCTTTAAACGAAAAAAAAAAAATCTACTTACTAGGAACTCTAAAATACTACTGTGTTTACACAGTTCAATCCAGGGAAATTTATTGCACATCCAAGGTAAAACTTGAGAAAAATAAGAATCATAATGTCACAGAAGTCAGATAGCTGATAGATGTTTTAAATTAGGTTTCCAGGTTTCAGAATAAAATGCAGTGAAATCTTTGACTGTCTTATGTTATTTTGATGTACTTTCCTCTCCACTTTACAAATATCTAAAAATTGTTTTCTTGCCTGGTTTTTTGACTCCTAAAGCAAATTGTTGGCTTGAAAATATTGAAACCTCAATAATATTTAAAAAAAGCAAAATTTTAAGTAGATACTAGTGAACAACAACAACAACAACAACAATATTTGCATGTGTATACCACTTATACCATTTTTATAAAAGCTTTGTGGACCTAGTTCTTTACTCTGTATTTGTCTGGTTCAGTGACTTTGAGAAAACAGAGGTCAGTTGCACCACAGGAATTCTGATTGCTGTGTGGAAAAGTAGAATTACTCAGTATAGTGGTTCCCCTTTGGCCATGTGGGACACCAACACATTGGTTGACTCAAACAAAAGCTATCTTGAAATGAAAGTGAATATCCCAATTGATCAATTAATTTTTCCCTAATTGTATCTACTGAATAGAGCAGTGTGATTAGTCCGTGACTTTCCAGTCACACTAGCCATTACTGATGGCTACTTTTAATTTTTAATTTGGCATACCTGGGAAGAGGAAATTTCTATGTAAGTATTACTTCATTAAGATTGATCTGTGGGAATGTCTTTGGGGCATTCTCATGAGTGCTAATTGATATAAGAGGGCCCAGCCCACAGTGGGCAGTACCATTCCTAGGCAGGTGGGCATGGGCTGTATAAGAAAAGTAGATGATCATAAGGCAAGGGTCACTTAAGTAAGCATGCCTTGCTGGTCTCTGCTTCAATTCAATTTCTACCTTGAGTTCCTATCACAGCATCCTTGTATGATAGACTATAACTGGTAAACTGAAACAGACACTCTCATCTCCAAATTTCAGTTGATCATTGTATTTATCACAAACTAGATAGAACAAAGTAGGACAGAAGCTGAGACTCCTTTACACTGGAACCATGTATTTTTCTTTATTTCCTCAATAAATACCTTAAAGCTCCCTCTGTATTGCTAAGTTTTCTTTTCTTCTCTGACTTTTCCTTTATTCTCTTGCTAAGAAATTTATTTCTTATTAGTTTCTATCCCATAATTCCTCTTAAATGAACTTTTAAATATATCAATGCATTCTAATATCTCTAGAAGCATTTTTTAATAGAACAGAGTAACCACTCTGTAAAAATGAATGTTAAAGCTTATTTTTGTCACATAGAATCCAATAAACAAAAGTCTGAATTTCTTTGAGTTCATGAACCATAAATAGAAATAACTTTGGGAAAGAATTGGCAACCTCTTATTTCCTTTAACATGGGAAAAGAGTACATTGTGCTAGGATACTCCACATATACAACAATTGAGCAATGCTCTGTAATTCACTTACTGAGGAAACCACAGTTCAGGTACAGCATCTGTTTTTTCTCAATACTGCCATTGTTAAAGTTCTGCATTTGACAAAAGATCGTGGTCATAAAGGTCATCATTTCAGAGCATCTGCTGCAACACGTGTTCAAGTTAGCAGCTGTCCTATTCAGAAGCATGGCTGTCCTATTCAGAAGCATGGCTGTCCTATTCAGAAGCATGGCTGTCCTATTCAGAAGCATGGCTGTCCTTAGTAGTTACATGATCTACCACTCAAAATAATCTTCTGGCAGCACGTGCCTTTCACAAAGCAAGAGACACATGATTTTGAGGATGAAGCTTTAGGTTAAGACCCAGTGCTATCACTACACAGCTCGATGAATGGTCCTGGATCTTAAAACCATGCAATCTTGCTTAATATTTGCAAAATTAAGTGTAAAATTATTACTGAACTCAAAAATTACTGTATAAGAATAACATACAGAAGGAAGACTGTTCATTGGGATTAATAGCACTTGGCCATATTCAGAAATCAAGGGTTACTAGACAACATTAATTTCATGGCTTGGGTGAAATTAATGAAAAATAAACCACCATCTAAAGACCAAGTCCTATGCAAAGAGCTATGGAATTATTACGGGGCCCTCAATATACTCATTCATAGCTCCATACATATTATGCTTTTTTATTTCTTGCAGAGGAAATACTGAATTCAAGGTAATGGCTTGATTTCTCTTAAATGCTTTACCCTTCTTATAATTAGATAGATGTTACTGTGTGATTCAAAGGTGGGAGGGAAAGGCCTTTTGACAGAAGCAGATATGGTCTTAGACATTTCTATATAGAGATATGTGGAGTCTGAAACTCAATATTCCACTAATATTTCCCCTTATATCATTAGTCATTTATTTTTATGAAGTAAATTGCCCCCACATTTAGCTGTTTCAACCAGTATATATTTGTCTCCTAACATCTAAAGACAGACCAGGCAGTGGTGGTGTATGACTTTAATCCCAGCATTTGGGAAGCAGAGGCAGGAGGATTTCTTAGTTTAAGGCCAGCCTGGTCTACAGAGTGAGTTCCAGGACAGCCAGGGCTATACAGAGAAACCCTCTCTGAAGACAGGATCCCATAAAGCACTGACTTTTCCTTCAGTGCCCCATTTAGTGCTTTAGTAAGGTGTCAGTAGAGCCTGGGTTCCCATCTTAAAGTTCATCTGGTAATAGATTAATTTCTATTCTCACAAATCTATTAGCTAAATTTAGAATCATAGCATTTATATCTTAAAGTATCAGTTCATTACTGGTTATTAGCTAGAGTCAAACCTCTTTTATAGAAGTTGAAAATAGCAACACATATTACTAGTCTAGTGAGAAAATAAAAATACTGGAAAGATCAATAATGTATAAGATATCTGACATACTGTACCCAAATATTAGCTAAATTACATACTGTTAAGGAGTTCTTGTTACTTCTATAATTGTTTCCCCTAGGTAGATTTAGTTATCTTTTCTCACTTTAGTTTAAAGAAATGAAGCCCTAGAAGTCCAGGATGGTCAACATCTGATGAGTTCCTCAGCTTTCAAGATGGAACCTAAAACAATTCATGCTCCACAGAGAGGGAATGCACTCTTCTCCTATAAGATGTTGTCTGAGGCCAATCACCTTTTATGAAACCACTTTATAAGCATACTTTTGTCATAAACTCTCATAACTCAACTATCTCCAAAAAGCCATTCATTCTAAACCTGAGGATCAAATATCCAGCACTAAACTATGGGACATACATGTAGATGTCATTGAGTGGCTTTAGCTTCCATTAGGTGGGCAAACTGAGACAGGCAGCCTTTGTAGACCAATGCTTAGAGCTGCTGACAGGAGTGGATCCAGATACCTATAGGGGCTTCTTCCAAAGGTGGCCAGGGATTGGAGAGGTTTCTTAGCAAACTTTTCTCTAAGGAAACAAAGCTTAATTTACTGAGGCTGGCACTCCTTGTGGCTAGCAGGAAAACTATGAACTCTTTTAATTCCTTAGTCCTGGTGAGAGAGGAAAGAGAGAAAATTTACACACAAACACACACACACACACACACACACACACACACGCACACACACACACACGCTGAGTGCATGAAATGAAACAGGATATATATATATATATATATATATATATATATATATATATATATATATGTGTGTGTGTGTGTGTGTGTGTGTGTGTGTGTGTGTATAAAGGCATACATACATACCTACATACATACATGCACACTGGACTATAGACAGACATATACACATCTACCTGTAAAGCTCCAGCAAGCCAGCTCTAAGAATTTCACAAATATACATACATATATACATACAATTGTTAGATTGAGTAAGCTCCAACATACACACAGAATATATATATATATATATATATATATATATATATATATATATATATATATATATATATATCTTACACATTCACATACCTACACATATTTGATTGGTAGAAAAACCAATGTTTCAATCCCCCTCCATTCACACAAACTTTACATATACATACAGAGTTGACAGATGGTAGAAACAATGTTCCAGCCCCCCTTAACACAAACCTTCCACATATACATACATACACACAATTGATGGATGGAAGGAATGATGTTCCAACCCTCCATTCTTTTTTCTTTCTTCTATCACTTGTATATCTCAGCAAAATCTCTAAAACAATATAAAATTACAATGTGATTACATTTTAGTTTACTTTTTGTAAATGACTATGACAAAAACCAATGTGTTCTCTGATACCTTTGAAAGAAATGACATTATGTCCTACAGGTAAAGAAAACAAATTGTTTCCCCAAATCCACAAATATTCATAAGTAACCAACTTGTTATAGATTATCAAAGTGTAAGCAAGCAAATTAATTTTCTCAACCAGTTTCACTTACTGGCAGACAGAAGTTACAAAGAAAGAAGAGATTATTTTATTATTGTGTAAAAATCTTAAAAGAATCACAAACTTAAATATTTATATAAAAATCCGTAAATATACAGAATGAATATCTTAATAAATCAGCAAATCTTAATAAATAATATCAGGAAGCTGAAGGTAAAAATGAATATAAGAAATTAATCATCAAGAGTCCAGCTTCAGCAAGAGTCACATCAGCGAGTGCTCACATTGTTCTTGTTCCCTGACCATAGTCCCTAGCTTAACTAATAAGAGGGTACCTTTTTGAACCTCAAATTGTTTCCCACTACTTTCTACATCAGAGCCAGTTGTAAAAACATCTCAACCTAGCTTCCCTAACATTTTTTTCCAACTGTTTTCTAAGGGTGGTGGTCATTGCCTATATTCCACATCTCTAAATTCTTTCCTAGGGTGGTGATTGAATCATTAATGTGCTCCAGCCACAATGCCTGAAAGAGGTCATTATTATTGTGAGTGCCAGAGATACTATCCAGTGAAGGACGGAAAGCCTCCTTAAAGTTTTCATACAATTCTTAGATGAAGAGGGATGTGAGAGCAGCAAAAAGAGCAGAACTCCATAACAGCATGAAGTCCTCAGGACACATGTTCTTGGGGGCCATGCCACACAGAGGCTCACCCTTATAGGCCACATTCAATGAGTTCTAAAGCATTTATAATTCCTCCTGTATGGCTCTCGGCATGTAGACAATGGAATTTTTTTTAAAGAAAATAAAGTAAAATGGACCTCAGTTTTTAATCTAACCATTATTTTATGCTCCTTACTCACTAGGCACAACTAACTCCAAAAGAAATTAGAATCATATTTCCTCACATGAGGATCCCAAAGGTCACAGCTCTCAAAGAACTGAGATGTCCCAAGAAAATAATTCTCAATTTAAAATAAAGCCCTAGCTCTATTTATATTGTGTTTACCAAGTCAAATTGACATTCAGTGGTATTTGATTAAGATTGTGATCCATCTATCAGTAAGAAGATGCAATAAAGTTTGATTTGGAACATCAGTCTGCTTTTAAGGAAAATCTGCATATTAAAAATACTAGTCATTTGTTTATCTTTTGAGAACTATGTTCATTTCAGTAGCCTGTTTGACTGCTTTTAGTTATATTTTCTTTATCTTTTATATATTCTATCAATCACTTGTCAGATGAATGAATCAGTGAAAACAATATTCTTCTATTATATATGTTGTCTCTTTACTTACAAACAAACATATGAAAAAAAATATTTAATAGCACTATCCATGAGGGAAAAGATAAATCCTACATGAGGATGAATCATTAAGAAAACTAGATGATGGGATTCAAGGAGAAGAGAATATTTATGCATAGCTAGTGCGACTCTAACTAGTCCAGCCTTGTGGAAATCAGCATGAAGGTTCATCCAAACACTAAAAGCAAAATCAATCAAACAAACAAACCCCCAAACAAACTAAGAGTAAATTAACCATTAACCATATATACCACCCCTGAGTATTTATCTAAAGCATATTAATCAACATATTGCAGATACTTACACAATGCCCCTAACTGCAGCACTGTTCACAATAGCTAAATTACATGGTAAATATAAGTATCTGTCAACAGAAGAATGAATAAAGAAAATAAAGTGTAGATGAATGATATCACTATAGTAAACAAATCAAGTCACACTCAGATAAACACAATTGTATGTTTTCTCTTGTATATGAACCCTCCATTGTATACATGAATTCTTGTGTATACCTTTATGGAAACATAGAGATTAAACTTTCTACAGGAACAGAGAGAACTAATTACAAGGGAGAAGGAAGCAGAAGACTAAAGTGTATTGAGGAAGAAAATGGTCAAAGTAAATGATATATGTGTATAAAAATATCCTTAGAACAGCAAGATGACTCAGTGGATAAACGTACTGACAACTTGAATTCAATTCCTGGGCCCTACATGTTGAAAGGAGAAAACTGGTGTCTAAAGTTTTCAACACTTTCCTCTCACATATACACAGTTGTTGTGTAACACACACCCATACAAACAAACCAAACAACAAAACCTAAAAAATAAATAAATAAATAAATAAATAAATATGTTTCTTTAAAAAGTAGACATAGAATAGACATTGTCATGTCATAAAGCTGAGCCCTCCACTGACTTTTGCCTACTGAATAAAAGCAGTTTACAAAACTGAGGTTGGAAGAATACTAGGTATTCAGATATAAATATAACTATTTAAATGACACTTGATAGCATAGCCATTTAGGAAAATAACTGCCATAGCTTACTTTCTGTTACTATTATAAAATACCATCACCAAAAGCAACTTGGAGGACAAAGTTTATTTTACATCAAAGCATATAATCTATCATCAACAAAACTCAAGGCAAAAACTCAAAAGCAGAAACCCGTATACAGGAACAGAAACAGAGACTGTAGAAGAATGTTCTTTACTCTAGGGTTTGGGATTGGTGTTGCTTGCACATCCTCAAGTATACAAATTGATGCTATGGAAATCTTGCTCCCCAAGATAACTGGTCAATAAAAGGCTAGAGCCTGTGATTGGGTAGTACAGAGAAAAAGGTGGTTGAGGATTGAGTGAAGGACCTTAGGAGAGACCAAAGGGGAGAAGCAGAAAGGACAAAGAGAGTGAATGAGACCACCATGAAAGGAGATAGACCATGAGCACATGGCCAGGAATCACAGCAAGAAACAAGGGACATATGGATGGAAAATGTGTTAGAATATCTCCAAACCTGCCCAATCTGGGCTGATGGCTTGTAAATAAAATACACACATTGTGTGTTTTATATGGACTAGCTAGAATTTTATTCCTTTTACATTTTACTAGCTCGTTCTTTATGGCTTTCTCAGTTTGTCCTTTTTAGACAGCTGAGAAATAGAGGCCCAGGTTGGTACCACCCTCAGAGGACAGGGCTTTACCATACCAATTATCTAATTAATGAAGAAAATAATCTCACAATTTGTTGACAGGCCACTTGGTTAAGATATCTTCTTAGTTATGATTTCCTCTTCCCAAACAACTCTAGCTTGTGTCAAGTTGACATAAACAAAAAATAACAAGACATTAACAAGCATAATAAGGTAACAAGCTCTACCCTGGGACCTGAGACTTCACCTGTGAGATTCTATCCATTCTAGTACCATACAGGAATTTTCTTCTTCTGCAGTAGGCCACAGAATCCAATCAGAAGGCAGTTAGTTACTCTATGAAAGTCTTGCCAGTATTGCATCAGAGGGTATATTGCCTGACAGGTTGATATTTCAGCATAGAATCCAACACTGGGCAAGGCAAATGATGTTTTACCCTGAAGCACCCTACATAAAATCCTAGGACAAGGGACTGAGGTGCATATTTTACATATCAAAGCAGATATCACCTCCAGGTTTTCCTAACATTCCTCAGTCCCTACCTGGCATACTTTACCCCAACCTTAAAATTTCCATCCCAGGGGCTGAGGATAACTGTTTCCCAATAAACCTGACTTTAATATATCCTAGTGTGGCTTGAATTAGCTCATTTCACCAGTGGAGAAATAACCTATCAGAACCTTCTGACACTATGAAAGATAGCTAGAAGAGAAGAAAGTACATGCTGGTGTCAAGATTGTTTTCTCTGTGCTCTGCAGCCAATATGTGGTATTTAAGGTAATAAGGTAGCCATGATCACCCATGACAGGTGGTCAAGGACAAGGCACCATGGACCTCAATGTGAAAAAGCAAGCAAGAAAGCAAGCAACCAACAAACAAAACAAACCAACAAACCCATCATGGTGAGTTTCATTTGATTGGCCATTTCTTCTGGTATTTAATTTTTTTATTTTTTCAGTCCTGTTTTGAAATTAATGTACTAACTAGTGGGAGTCTAAAATTTTTCATACATATTCAGTTTTAGTTGGTACACCTATTAGCCCCTCCCCAATCCTTCATTCTCATTTATTCTTACCCTTTTATTATATGTCACATATGTCCTACTATCCATCTATTTCTTCAACGTGGGGTTTCATATATCCTTCTTTTGGGTCAGCTTTAAACCTTACCCCATGATGTCCGCCAAACTTTCAGGTATCTTCTCCATGTATATCTTCTTACCATTATTATTTTAAATCTAGAAATTTATTTTACATGTAAATTATACCCACACTCTTAATATTCTCTGCATGCCCAGCCAAAGGTCCCATTCTAGTTTCCTGACTTACACTCTTGATTCAATATTCTAAATATTACCTTTGAAGGTAAGATTCACATAGGAAAGAAAACATCCAGTGTCTGCCTTTATGTACCTGTTTTACTCACTACAATATTTCAGGTCAATTTATCCCTGGATTTCATGATCTCATTTGTCATAGAGGTATATATTATTTATTCCATGTATACATAACATTTGACTCATTCATTCATCTGTTGATGGTCACCTAAGGTGATTCTATTTTCTAGCTATTGTGAAGAAAGCAGTAGTGTATATACATGTGTAAGTATCTTGGTAGGAGACTAAAAATTATGTTGGGTGTATGCCAGTAGATGGGTCAAATGAGGGTGAGACTAAGATACTGAGAGGCCATCACAAACAGGATATCTACAATAGCCATATCTGACCACTAAGGCTCAGGAAAATATACAGAAGAAGAAGTGGAAAGAATTTAAGAACCAGAGGATGAAGAGGGATGCTGTGTAGTGTTCTTTTCTGGACATGACATGGTCACTGCAATCAAATTACAAACAAACTAACAAAGAAGCAAAACCTAGCACAGCAGCTGTCCTTACCTAGATAAGACCTATACAAAATAAAATCCAAAATGAGGTAGATGGTCTCCAAGCACCACACGTTTCTGAGGAGCTGTTAATGGCTAGTAAATGCATAAGAAAATATAATGTCATTGTGATATTATATACTGTGTACAAATAATATAAGCCAATAAAATAAAAACTACATGCTAAATGGCTACCACCTTATTCTCTCCTTCAAAACTTTCCCTTACCCTTAAATGCTTTCTGATGCATTCCCTATATAATTGCTAACATGAGGGTCTATTGTTTCCCTAACAAGTTTTTACAATCCCTCCATAATATTTCATAAATGATGAGGTAAAATGTAAAAATAAAAGAAATTAGAAATTAACAATAGCCTAGATGGAATAAATATCTACATTTCAACAGAAACTATTCTAAGAACTTCACATATGTTACCTCAGTTGATCTCAGCAAGCATCCTCAAGATAGGCAGCTCCCTGTTGTTTTTCAAATAAATACTTCCTGAATGAATAAGTTTGAATTACTTGCTAAACATTTCTCTCAGGTGATATTTATTTTATTCCTTTATTTTTTCTTTTATCTTTTGAATGATGCTGGCCTCAAACTTAGAGATCCACCTGTCTCTGCCTTCTGAGTGCCAGGGAGCAAAACTTTGCTGGCCTTCAGTGAAAGAGTCACTGGTACTCAGATTCTAGTCCCCAAACTAAGACTAAGGTATGCCATTTTGTTTTCAATTGAAATATAAAAGTGTGTTTTGGAGTCTACCACAAAATTTTCAAGTTCAAATAATTTTATTACAAAAGATTGCATTGAAGTAAACAAAACAAAACAAAACAAAACAAACAAAATCCAAACACAGTAGCTCTTCTCTTAGGTGTGCTTTTCCTTCTACTGTCAAGTAAACCACTATTTCTTTTTTTTTTTTTCCAGTCCTCTTTTGGAGTGTCACCTACCCATGTACTCAGTCTCCTTATGCATCTCTCAAACACTTCCAAAGTCTTTTCACTAAAAACGAGAAAGTCCATACACGTGTCTTACAGTGCTCTAGTCTGATTGCTCCTGACTCTATATACCCCCTGTGCCATCTTCCTCCTTATGCCCTGAGCAGCCCCACCCCCACCCCATCCCCGACACAGTTCATCCTTAGACTCCCTGTTGTGCCATGAGCACACTTGACCCTGCTAAGGGACTTTTTCAGCTTGCTATTCTAACTTCATTATCTCCTGGCATGATCTTTCAACTCCTTGAAGACTTTGCTTAAAGAAAGTTTTCTCAATGAGACCATGTCTGAGCCCTGTTTAAATTACAGGCCATTTGTGACCTCTTTTTTGACATCCACATCTATTGCATCCATCTGTGTATCATATTTCGTTTTTTATTCATTTTTCAGTAAGAACTCAGACTCCTTCTAGAAGAGATTGTTTGTCTATTTCATTTGATATCGAATTTCTTGTGTTTAGAACATTGTATATATATATATATATATATATATATATATATATATATATATATGTCTGTGAAGTTTATCTTTAAAATGTTTAAATGAAAAACTACTGAAATCAGAATGTATATGAAGATAATATTATAATTTATTGTATTCTATCAGTAAATGGGGAAAATACACATTTCAACTGTAAGAAAGAAGTATGTTAGTAAACAGAAAAAATGATGGTAACTGCAGGATAACACTAATAAATAAAATGAACAGGAAGTTTTCATATATGTACATTCTGAAATTATTAATAAAACACATCAAACATTACTGAACAAACATCAGGAAGTAACCACCAGAATTATCTCCAATGTTAAAGTGCTTTAAAGAGAGTAACTAATAAAGTTACCAACACAACATGTCACGTTGGGAACAATCAAGACTACAGGTTCCTGGCTTCATTGTTTCTGTCAGTTGAAAAGAAGAAGAAATGAGGTAGAATTTAACTGGTGACACCGGTGAACAGAATGACAAGGAGACAGGGGAATAATAGCTTCGCGGCAGTGAGTCATTCCTATTTGAATCCTGCTCACTCTTTAGCAGCATCGCATTCAAATCTGATGGAGAGAGATAAAGCACTGAAATGAAGTCACATAAGGCCGTTATGAGATTTTAACATGAACATCAGAGAAGTCAAGAGTCAGAAAGAAGAGTGATCCTTAAATAATTTTAAGCAGGCTTGAATTTCTCACATTGCCAGAAATGGAAAAGAAGGCAAGCACGAAACCTGAGTGGGGTTGACGAGAAAATGACTGAAGAAGCAATATGTCCCTAAACACTGACAGGCACCCGCTTTAACTATAGCTCCTTGTCACTCGGACCAGACAACTTTTGTGAACGTGCCTTTCTCTATAGATGGAGGGCGCTCAAGCTCTTCTGCCCTCCTATCTACTTGAGAACTAAGGAAGGCAGCTTCTAAAGATTTGAGTAGCACAGCAGAAAGAAGGAAGCATCTTTCTGTTTTGGCAGGCCTGCATGGCTTCTTGGCAGGCAGAGCCATCAGTTAGCACTGTTTGCACTCTGTACTCACAGTTAGTTAACACAGTTAGCACTTTGTAGTATCCTGTGACTTTTTGTCATGTGTGTTTAAGCTGATTAAACTCTTGGGTGACTTTGGCTTCCAAAGCAGTATTTCCTTTGACAGCTTACTGTGGGGAAAGATATCTGGACAACAGATAGATGTCTTACCCCTTATTTATGTATATGATTTCTACTGACCTATTTTAATAGTGCCTTGCAGATTTATAAGCATAAGGCACTGGTGATAGAATTTTGAGATGTTAATAAGGGACAACCAAGCACTATTGGTGACAGGCACCAGGAGCTGTAGGTGTGTGCTTTATTTAGTCTTATACTAAACTCTTTATAGTTTCTGTGTCCAAAATCTACAGTCTTCTTGCTCTCAGGCTGTGTTATTCAGGCTTGAATGTAGAAGCATCTTGCCTCGTTCTTCTTAATCTGGCATAATTAAATTTTTTCTAGGCAGTATCTGTATGAGTTCCATGTAGGGTATCAGATTTAACTTAGGTATCATATTCCATGACAGATATTAGTAACCAGTATATCTCAAGAGTAGAATAATTAGAATTTAAGTGAATTTAAATTCCATGTTAATAAACATTGAAAACATATAAAACAAATATGAAAGGGTTATATTTCTTAGGAAAATGTTCATTGAAAGCAGCTGATTCAATTCTCAAACAAACTGAATATCATGAGATCACCAAGGTTGGCACTTTGAGGATGGTTAACATGATCAGGTATTTATGATCGCTTGATGTTTTTCCCTTAAATTTACATTATGTACCTTCTGGGGACTATTAAAATAAAGGGATATATATATGAAAGTATGGCTTTCATCTTTGCATCAGTCACCTTGGAGATAAAATGTTGACACCATAGGCAGAACCGCTAAGATCTGGGCCAACCCTAAACACTGCGCTAACCAAGGACTTGCACTACTAAAGATTTTTATTCACACAGAGAGGCTTCCTTCCAGTACCAATACAAATGAAATGCCATAGCAGTGGTGGTATCTTCAAGTAAACAGAAATATTCATTTTATTCCCACTCCCAGGCGATTATGAGTGAAGCAGGAAAGAACATGGCTGACAAGTGTCTGTACATAGTTATAATTGTGATTTGCAAATCAGAGAACTACTAACAGTTTCTCATTTAAAGTGCAAGAGACTAATCCACATGTTCTCAACTAACCTGAGATGCACAGTGCTTTCTCACAGAAAAGAAATTTATGAATGAACAAAACATAAAACTTAAACTTCTACCAATTCATATGTACACAGAGGCTTGTGGCTAACTATGAGTACAGCATTATATATCACATCCCTAGAAGGAAATTTTCTCCCTATGATTTCAGACTCTCATCTTTAAAATTCAGTCCCACTTTCTCTGATATTGATATTCCTCATAAATTCGTTTCCACAACCTTATCTACTATGTCTCCTCAAAATATGGGTATCAATAATAACATGTAATGAAAGGGTGGATTTAAGAAATGGTGGTGATTACACCAGTTCCTCTTATAATTGGACCATTTTATATGTGCTAATGGCCGGTGTACTGCTACATCACCCTCTTAAAGATGAGAGAGAAAATGCAAACAGCTATTTACACAATGTTTTTATCCAGTGTATTTTCTTTTTCTTTTCTTTTTTTTTTGGGGGGGGGGGTCCAGCTAATTTTTTTTTTTATTAGATATTTTCTTTATTTTCATTTCAAATGCTATCCCGAAAGTTCCCTATTTCCTCCCCCAACCCTGGTCCCCTACCCACCCACTCCCACTTCTTGGCTCTGGCATTCCCCTGTACTGGGGCATGTAAAGTCTGCAAGACCAAGGGGTCTCTCTTCCCAATGATGGCCGACTAGGCCATCTTCTGCTACATATGCAGCTAGAGACACAAGCTCTGGGGGTACTGGTTAGTTCATATTGTTGATCCACCTATAGGGTTGCAGACCCCTTCGGCTCCTTGGGTACTTTCTCTAGCTCCTCCATTAGGGGCCCTGTGTTCCATCATATAGATGACTATGAGCATCCACTTCTGTATTTGCCGGGCACTGGTATAGCCTCTCTGGAGATAGTTATATTAGGGTCCTTTCAGCAAAATCTTGCTGGCATATGCAATAGTGTCTGGGTTTGCTGGCTTGCTGGTGGGACTGCAAGCTTGTAAAACCACTCTGGAAATCAGTCTGGCAGTTCCTCAGAAAATTGGACATAGGACTACTGGAAGATCCAGCAATACCTCTCCTGGGCATATACCCAGAAGTTGTTCCAACTGATAATAATAAGGACACATGCTCCACTATATTCATAGCAGCCCTATTTATAATAGCCAGAAGCTGGAAAGAACCCAGAGGTCCCTCAGCAGAGGAATGGATACAGAAAATGTGGTACATTTACACAATGGAGTACTACTCTGCTATTAAAAACAATGAATTTATGAAATTCTTGGGCAAATGGATGTAGCTGGAGGATATCATCCTGAGTGAGGTAACCCAATCACAAAAGATGTCACTTGATATGCACTCACTGATAAGTGGATATTAGCCTGGAAACTTAGAATACCCAAGATACAATTTGCAAAACACAAGAAAATCAAAATAAGCGAAGACCAAAGTGTGGACACCTCATTCATCCTTAGAATAGGGACTAAAACACCCATGGAAGGAGTTACAGAGACAAAGTTTGGAGCTAATATGAAAGGATGGACCATCCATTGTATTTTTAAAGTGGTAAGTACTGACTGTCACATTGGTTTGCCACACTTCAATCTACCAAGCTGGCAAAGCTAACATGGCTTCCTCATTGTTTGCTTATTAAGTTTAAATATAGTCATTGAATTTTTGCTCTGTTGCTATCATCCCTTAACACTAAGCCAGCCACCTTCTTTTGTACCCTCTTTATTGATGTATGTATTATCTCTCAGTTATAAATTGTCATGAGACTCCCAATTCATTTGTTATGACTTCAAACTCCTTTATGTTTAAATACAAAGAAGGCACCTGTCCTTCAGACAGCAACCCACAGCTAGGCTAGGACAATGAAGCTATAAGAAATGAGATGTTTGAATGATACATGGAGAGAATTATTTCTTTGAGAAATTATTTTATATTTAATAAAGTCTTTCAAACCAAGTGTGATTTTTTTACTGGTTATTTTATTTATTTTCACTTCAAATGTTGTTCCCCTTCCTGGATTATCCATTCTACCCCCTGCCTGGCTCTATGAGGGTGCTCCCCCACCCACCCACTAACTCTTACCTCACTGCTCTAGAATTACTCCTACACTGGGGCATCAAGCCTCCACAGGACCAAGTGTGATTTTGTCAACATTTAATTATGTTTTTAAAATTCAAATTCCTTTTACTCAATTTTATATATTTTTAATCAAATATCCTATGTTGAAAAATACTATTGCTTTTGTGTTTTCCTTGTTAAGTGTGGTATCAAGACACACAATGATTTAAAAACAACAATTACATTTGTTTATTTGTATGTTGGCAAGAGATCATGAAAAATGTGTGTGGGCAAATAAATGTCTGTGAAGCGATACTTGAGGAGGCAAAGATTGTAAAGACTTGCCTTTCAAGACAGTCTAAGAATTCAGGTTAGTTTTTCCTGAACTAGGATAAAATTCTGCAAGCTTTACTTTATTTAAGCATGTACAACCCAGAGCCAGAGGTTGCATGCATTCCAGAATAGCTTTGCATATGGTCCTATAGAAAAGGTGAAACTTACTTAAAATGTTGTCACACTTTTTGCTTGTAACTCTCTTTTGTGGTTCTCAAATGTGAACTTTGCAGGAGACAATATTGTGTTGCAAGAGTTAAACACATCTAATCGAGATTTTGTTATTGTTCTTGTTGTTGTTGTTGTTTTAAGAATCAAAGAAAACAGCCAGTAATTGACAACATACTTACTAATATTGGAAGAAAGTTTTTTACTAAAGAATAAAATTTTATTATGTAAAGATTTCTCTGATCCATATCAAATTTAAGCATTTTTTTTACCATGAAGGAAAACATCTAAGTCACCATTGCCCAACATGGAATAATTTAAATCAAGAGTGAAAAATAAAGCAACCTATATTCCAGACAAATTCATTAGGAAGAAAAAAACACATATGTACACCTTACACATTCTCTATTACTAGTAGTCTTAGGTTTCAACGTGTGTATTTAGAAACTGGAGGTTTTATTGCACTGCTAGACCTTTTAATTTTTTTAAATGCATTTTATTTATTCATTTCCCAAACATTGAACACCTCTGTCTTAAATATAACAGCCCCTTTAACCTAGAATAGTCCCCAAGAAACACCATAAAAATATCTAGAAAAAGGCACAACTCACAATGAAAATGCAGTTTCTTAAATATATATATATATATATATATATATATATATATATATATATATATATATATATATTCAAAAACAGTACGGATGTCTATTATAATCATGCTGCATTGTTTCCATAAATGTCTACTCTGTGTTAAAGACATCTTTCATCTGGTGATGACCCAGATATTGCAAACCCCAGAGATCAGCTTACTTTGACAAATGTTAATAATAGCCGAGCTGGGTAATTAACAAACAGTTTATTCTCTGCAATTCTGAGTATGTAAAACCAAAGAGTCAAAAGATAATTAATATAAATTTTCACTGAAATGCAAACATTTTGAAATTAGAGACAGACCTTGAAGACTTATGCAATTTTAATATATTTTCCACCTAGAAAAATTGAGTCAAATAAAATCTGCTCTGTGAGCTTTCTACTAAAATGCAGCTACATAAAAGTTACAAATCTGCCCTTTTTTGCATTGCACATTAAAACTGAGCATTTAAAAGAAACAAGATCAGCTCTACTGATCATGAAGTCTTTCTCCCATCAGTCAAGTAGGAATGGACTAATATGGATCATTCAAGAGTGTTTCAGTGTCATATGTGTAGTAGTAATTTTGAATGTTAGTGTAGCTAATTGTTTCTTATTTATGCAATTTCTTAGTAAAGTTAATTGTAAATAATATCATGTTTGTATAAAATTGAATATTTTATATATATATATATATATATATATATATATATATATATATATATATGTGTGTGTGTGTGTGTGTGTGTGTGTGAAACAGACATTGATGACACACAGGAACAGTAGTAATGTGTTATGAAATGCATAGAGGTATTTCTATGCTTTCACTCTTTTAATATTTTGATTTTCAATCTAAAAAGAAAAGGAATGAGGTACACATTTGCTTAAGATGCATAAGAAAATTGTTTAAAATATACAAGTTGATGAGATTGCTTAATGGGTTGTAGGTTACTTAAAAATAATATCTAAATAGGGCCAACTTCAATAAATTTAATATGTTATCTTGCAGGTAGATAAAACTTAACATTCATAATGTACTAAAATGTGGTATGTCTGAAGAGACATGCCATTCAGCATATGAAATTTAAGGTGGTGTTTTTTATCTATTACATTTAGAAGTTTCATTGATACTTGTTTTAATTTCCATTAAACCCATGTATAAAAACAAGCCTGTCTATTCAAATCTTGCCAATGATAACCGTCTTTTAATATGTAAGAAATGTTTGAAAAGATACTTTTTCAAAATTATCAGTTATCAAAAAAGCCTTGGGGAAAGATGAAATCGAAAGAAAATTCATTGCATACACATTTGTCAGGGAAGGTGTAAAATATTAGTTCATTTACGTATTTTATTACACCATGTTCACACAATGTTCATTATTTCATTCCTGAAACGTCTGTAAAGCAATATGTATGAGTGTTTCTCGGTGATTAACTTAAATTTCCCAACATAAAACTTTCATTTGTACATAACAAAAGTAATTTTCGAAAGATAATTTCTCATTAGCTTGCCAAGTCATTTCAGATGTGCTTTGTTGTTGCAAGCAGGTCTTTTGAAATACTGCTCCTTTTGGCTTTTCTTTTCTTTTCCTTTGATATTATAATATAGTTATAGCTTTTGTCCCTCCTCTTTTCTCCAAATACTCCTCCATGTTCACCTTCAAACTTACGACCACTTTTCAAACTAATTGTTATTGCATGTACATATATATATATATATATATATATATATATATATATATGTGTGTGTGTGTGTGTGTGTGTGTGTGTGTGTGTGTGTGTGTGTGTATACACATATACATATATACACACACATATATATATATACATATATATATATATATATGTGTGTGTATTGATTATATATCTACATGTATACTGTTTTCTTTTTATTAAAAAGTAGTATGATTTCTGACAGAATATATTATAAGTAAAAGTGAAAAAGGAACACACCTGAAAAATTTTCAAGTTAAACTAGTAACAGAATTTTAAGGAAATGTTTATCATGATAAGTTATGGCCAGGACAAATGAAACAGTTTTATGTAGCATAAAATTTATGCAACTTTGCAACATTCAGGTTTAAAAATATATTGCTAAAAAACATGAGGCCAAGAAAGAATTTATGAAAGATCCTCAACATTAGCTTTTTTTGCTTTCACGGTAAATTTGCTGTTTGCAATAAAAGCATATCCATGTATTTGTTTCAAAACAGGTAAAACCACACCAAATCTGCGTAAATGTTTCTATCATGTATCAACAGAATGAAAATTAAGAATTGGAACTGATGAAATGCCTCAGAAGCTAAAGTCCAGGGAGTACAAGCCAAAGACCTGAGCTTGATTCTCAGAATCCAAGTAAGGGCAGAAGGAGAAAACCGACCCCTGGAGCTGTCTTCTGACACGGACTGTGGTACATGCACACTCATCCACAAAGATCACACATACACATTGTTATCACCATAATAATGGTAATTTAATAAATGGGCTTTAATAGAAATAATTAAACTTAATGTCAAGATAGAAATCAGACTAGTGCTAGAAGTAGTGACATGTCTCTTTATTATGAACTGAAATACTCTACAGTATTAAGATACACCAATCAACATATAATTGTCACCATCCTCACTCTCTTTAGGATAAGGAAGGCCAAATCCCAACTTTTCATCATGTTTGTTAGTGTTTTTTAAGGAAAGATGAAAAAATTAAAAATTTACTGACCCTCCTATACATCAAAAATCTGTGATCATATAGGAATATCTGACTTGAATAAGCTTTAAACTTTCATAGAAATATTGTTTTTAACCCAAATCTTTTTGTTTTTCTGTCCTGGAACTCACTTTGTAGACCAGGCTGGCCTTGAACTCAGAAACCCGCCTGCCTCTGCCTCCCAAGTACAGGGATTAAAGGTGTGCACCACCATGGCCGGCTTTAACCCAAATCTTAAATGTTCCATTTATCCAGTAAAAACTGAGGAATCAGATGGGTGGAAGAAAACTCATTAGCTCAAAGAGGCAGAGAAAGCACCTACGTGACCTTCTTCCATAGCTGATGTACCAAAAAGAGAAGGAATACTCTTTTTCACTACTGAATTTTTGGTTTCATTTTCTTTTATCTACTGATGCTGTTCTGTCCATGACTATGCCCAGAGCACTGTTGTTTTTAACAATAGGCATTACAGCTTTTAATTGTTGTGTAGAGGAGTTTCTCTAATGCTAGTGGGGAATATCTGAATCAAATTTGATATTAGGGTCTGCAGAAGGCAATTTAGGGTATTTCCTGGTGGCTAAGGGTTCCCTTGTCTATCCCTCGTTGATCAATATCCATTAGTCCAATGCTGGCCTGCCCAACCCCTTCTGCAAACTCCAGAAGTCTGGGTTCTTCCTCCTGGGTTATCTCTACAAAAAACACTGTTTCTAGGAATGTTTTTCTACAATACTTTTTGAAATGACCTTGCTTATCGTAATTAAAACATCTGACATTTTGATTTTTCTCCAAACTTTTAGAAATTACTTCTCCTATCGGAGTAGTATCATAAGCATGGGATCCAATATCAGCCATATTTCTAATCCATTCATCTATTGGTGTTGGTCTTGCCTTTAAATGTCTAACTTTTTTTTTTTTTGCATTTTGAATTAATATTTTCAAAACCCCAAAGTTCAATTAGTGTTTTTCAGACTTGTAGCTCTTAGATTAGTGGTGTCACATTACAATCTGATAGTATTCTACTGACATCTGAAGTCAATCTTTGCAAAAAAAATCAATGAAGGCTTCTTTTGGATCTTGTATAATTTTAGTATTGGACTCAGACTTCCTTTACTGATTTTTTTTCAACCTTGTCCCCAAGCACTTAAAAGCTTCAAAATGATACAGTGCTAAGGTGTGTTTATCAAATTTAAGCAGCTTTATAACTCTGCATATTGACCTTCACCTAGCCACTGATCCTGAGAAAAGCTAATACCTGAGCCCTATGTCATTTTGCTATGTCTCTAGCTTCCTAGGACCTCCATGTTTACCGTTGTAACTGAGGATCAGCTCCCAATGCTGCTGTTGCCAAATCTTTTCAGTCTTGGGGACCAGTTCTTTTCTAATTTGTCACGAATTTAACATTTGCTTCACAGAGGGTGAAAACATGACATGTGAATTCATTGCCTCCTTGAATCTCCTTAAATCTGATACGTCTATAGGATTTTATTTAATTTTTTCATAATCTTGGGGGTGCTTATCATCTGCTTGTATGTCTTATATAGTAACTGGATACATAAAGGTTTGTTTTCTAGCAGTCTTGGACCACTCTCTTCAGTTTCATCATGTGTTGATCTGAAGTAGGTTCTTGTCTAAATTCCTCTGTCTATGTTTATTTTTCCTAGTTTTATTTCTAAGTCTTTCTAAGGCCTGTATCTTATCATTCCACTTTTTATATTTTTCTTTCTCTTGTATTTACAAAGCTTTTTCTCTTTGAGAGGATACATAAAGCCATTCTGGCTATTAAGGATAAAACATGAAGTACCATAGTGATAACAATCATAATCAGTATTGAGCCAAATTCAATTATGTCATTTCGCTTTTCATTGTCAGCTCCTATTTTCAAGCCATCAAAAGTAGCACTATACAGGGTTATAACATCTTCTATTATGGTATTTCCCATCCTTAACTCTCTCCTTGAGGACTTACCAGGTGACTTACCAACTCGGATGTTTCTCCATTTGTTTGCAACTGGTGGGACATTTCTGCCCATGTGGCAGAAATTGAAGCACCAACTGTTGCTTTTAACCAAAATCTTAAACATTCAATTTTACCAATAAAGACTTGGGAACCAGATACTGGAATAAAAACCTGCTATCTCAAAGAGGCAGAGATAGCACCCAGCTGACCCTCTTCCACAACCAATGGCTCAAAAGGAAAAGGAAGCTCTTCTAAGGAACACTTAGCTCGAAAGCCCTTCAAACTGGATCTTCCCCCATTCTACTACCTATGTGGCTCTCTGTCTGTCCTTCTGACTTTCTCTTACTGTCTCCTTTGCCCCCTGTGTTCACTACTTGTTAGCTGCTGGCTGCTTGCTCCACCTCTTATCATATGAATGTCTTTACTTAATCCTATTTACAACAAGCAGAAAGCTCTTAGATTGATGGTGTATGCTAGGGCAGAGTCACATTACAACAAAAACAGTTTTTCCCAATAAATAACACAATATTGGGGATCACAGTGTGATCAAATATCCTGCAATGTAGAAATAAATCAGACCAGATTTAGAGCTAACTAAATCATTATATTGTGATTATTCTCTATTGATTTTATTACTTGGGAATATATTTAGTCTATCATGGATTGACTGTGAGTCTTTAGAACATAGATAATTGTACCAATGAGGAAATAGTGCAGTATAAACTTGAGAAGTCATGTGCAAGTTACCTGACACTTGGGATATTAAAAAGCAGTTTTTAGCATGTCATTCCTTTTAACACTAACAATTTCCTCTAGATAATTTTAAATCAACTATGTGCTTATGTGCAATTGACTACTAAAGTCCATTAGACATGATTCACCACTATGGTGTATGTGCTAGGACAATGAATAAATTGTGTGTGTGTGTGTGTGTGTGTGTGTGTGTGTGTGTGTGTGTGTGTGTGTGTGT